>JAOWBL010002449.1:0-13664 GCA_028564865.1 Zenarchopterus dispar | reverse complement strand
TCTATCTATCTATCTATCTATCTATCTATCTATCTATCTATCTATCTATCTATCTATCTATCTATCTATCTATTCTATCTGGCTAGCTAGCTATCCATCCATCCATATATATATTTTATTGTGTGCAAGGAAGAGAAAATGTTCAGGACCTGTAACCTGGTCCAAATAGGGAAATTACTCTTATAGGGAATTCCTCTTTTGTTACAATTTATTAGAAAAAAATGTCTTTGTTCAGTAAGCTACAGCTCTCTTTCTCTCTAAGTTTAGAGTTACAGTTACAGAGAGAAGAAGCAAGTGCAGTTTTCAAAAAAAATGCAAAGGTTATGTATGGTCAACCTTTCCTGATGAACAGTTACATTTTCAATTGAAATAAAATTAGAAAAATGAATTTTAGACTGTGTGGAAACCAAAACAACTTCAGAGCTGAAGAGTGTAGAAGCCACCTCAATTCATAATCCGTAATAAGATCAACAGGAAAGCACAGTTATGGGACGATACTTCACCTTAGATTCACTAGAAGATGATATAGTGAGTAATAAGATCATCGACACCATGCTCTAGCTGATAAATAATCCCAGTTTAGCTGACATGCCAATCTGAAGATTGTTTATCTTAAAACTTGAGTCTTCTCAGTCTGTGCACTATGTGTGTGTATTTTTTTAATAAATAAAATACATGATCCATCTTGCTGGTAACCTTATAGATGTGGACACAGGACAGATGTAGGGCAGTCCATAAAGCTTTTGGAGTCATTACCAGTGTAGCTCAACCAGTGAAAAATGTGAACTCTATTATGGCCCAGATAATAAATTTGTCCGTACCCCTGGTGCATTAGCTACTGTCAGCAGAACGCTATTTAATCCAGCAGAGGCTTGTTGGAGAGCAGCAGAGCAGAGCAGAGAGCTCAGGTTCAGATGGATGAGACAGCAGGCCACAGTCCTGGAAAACAGATTCAGAACTTCACAACTGAGGTTTCTCTTGCAGTTTTTCTAAAATTTCATCAATGCTAAAGTGTCCTCACAGTTGCAGCAAAATGCCCCTGGACAATGTCTCCCCTCACCACCCAACAAACACACACAAACAGAGTATGTGACTCATCTGGTTGACCTTTTGAGCCACTTCTTGTCATCACAGAGCACCATCCGTCCTGGCTTTGCCAGACTAGTAAAGCTGACCGAGGAGACTTTTAAATTGGAGATTGAGGAGGAAAATCTGCTGGGAGGAAATCCTGTACTGGGGGGGAAAAAAAGCATAGTGTGCCTTTGGTAAACATCTGTATTAATGGTGTCACCAGCCCTGTCTGCACTCAGAAACAAAAGAAAAAACATGACACCTTTTGCTGACATCTTTCCCTTAAGTCTGGCAACTGGTGAATGTTTGTCACAGATGCCAACCCTGCCAGCTTCCACTGCAGCAACAAAGCAGGATCTTCTCTTCAGAGAGCAGACTCAGGAGTGTGGGTGGACCGAGCATCGACTGCCTTGCTGAAGGCAGAAAGGTTTCTTATGTGAATAATTGAAAAAGGAAGGGAAAAAAAAAGTAGCAACTTTAAAACAGAGTTGCATTTTCACACTCTACTTCTCTCAACCAAAATATGACAATGAAGTTTCAAAGAAACTAGGAATCACTCCAAAAACAAAGATAATGCAAGTTAGAGGGGTTCCAGGGAAGAGAGCGGAGCACCTTTCAATCTGAATAATACAACACAGCGAGTCCGCCTCTGGAGCCAGCGTTGGGTGTAACACACAAGAAAGGGATTTTCTGCTAGAGTATAACAGCTGATACAGTTTGTTATGCATAGCTTAAAGTGCTGACTGAGATGCAAGCTGGATAGATGTGTTAATAATTGAACTGAGACCAGTGTTTTTAACTGGGCCTAGAAAAAACAGCCACAGATAGGCGGAAGAGCGTAAACTGTACTGTCAGCTCTGTCAGTCAGCATATCGCCTTCAAACAGAATCAAACATAAAATACAGCGTACAACAAGTGAGTACATCGAAGCCAACCTCACACTCGGTAACTACATCTCTGCTGGAGCAAAAAATGACAGTCAAATCAGATGGTGTCCAGTCGTATTGATTTAAAAAGAGTCTATTGTGGTATGCCCTTGCTTGCTTTTGTTACATTCAGAGGCTACCTGCCACAGTTCCCACGACTGTCGATTATCGCTGATTGCAGGAGAAAAGCGGAGAGAAGACAAAGCCATGCTGTACATCAGGCGTCAAGCATGACACGAAAACAAATCTACAGCAGCCCTTGTGCTGTCTTGGAACTGACAACACATACTGACAACACATACAACACATGGCTGCAGCAATTTGGACATTTTTTTTTCCTCTTACAAACCACGTAATTGTGAAAAATACATTTTCAATCATAGTTAACAACCTTCAAACTGTTACTTTTGTTTTCACAAGTGGGACTATGATGACTAAGACAGTCTGACTCACCAAATCATACTTTAGTTTCCCCTGGTTACAAACTAAGGCTTCAATTGTAAATATATAGCAAAATGAAACCACAAAAACAGTTAATAATTAATTAGACCTTTGAGCAAATCACGCACACAGGTGGATAAAAAAATTATGCAATCTCATTCAAGCTTTTGATTTCTGGCACACAACTCTCAGGAGGTATGAGAAAAATCCAGCACAACATCATTTTGCCTTCCAGTGTTAAATAACTTGCCTGACTGGTTAATAAATTCACCGATGTGTTGGTTTAAACTTACAAGGGTAAACCCTGAGCATAAATAATTGCTTTCATACCAAAAAATTACACATTTTGAAGAATGCAAGATTAATACAACCTTCAAATCAAAGTTAAAAGTATTTTACAGTGATGGGTAGCAGGGGATTTTGCTCTTTACTGTTGTATGTACACTGAACACATTTTTATGTGAAATCCTGTTTTTTCTTCGAGAATCTGAAACTAGACACTTAAAAGGTTAGAAGTGCTGTAAATTGAGATCAATTAAAGAAAGAAATCTTCACATTAATGAAGTTGAACTACATGTTGTACCTGACACTTGAGCGTGACAAAAGCAAATGGAAAAGTCACAGGATTGCGTTCCTCTGGCGGGGTGATGAATGAGCCTCTGTGCTGGTGAGTTTTATTGTAACGGTGAAAAAATTCAGCAAATGAAAAATGACTCAGTAAGCCACTCACAGCTAGTGTTACGATACACGCCGAAGCCTGAAAGGTCACCGTCTTCTCTTTGTAACACCTTACAGTTCAATAAGAACCTGACTCAGCTTTTTTGCTCAGCAGCATGCACCGCTCACAATGACTAATGCCTTATCCGGAGAAGGGAGCTGACCACTTACTCTCGTCCTACCTCATCAGACAACAGCAAAGAAATATATTGCTGAATGGTGCAGCATCCACACTTGAAATCTAAGCATCCTCACCCTCTCGGTCATCGCTGCAGCCTGCATGAAACAATAATTAGTTGGGTGGCAGTGGATGTGCCAATTAGCATCCCATCCAAGTTTTACAGTTTAACCACAGTGCTTCATGCACATGTCGTATACACACATACTGGGACTCGTTTCTTTGCACGGTATACTTCTCATGTCTGGCAATTACAGAGGCTATCCAAACCAGCAGGAACTGGATCATTTATAATGATGACATCTAGATTGGGTCAGATAGTTAAAACGGATCTTCTTCTTTTTAGCGCGAACACCTCCCACCTCATGTTAGATTATTATGATATGGCAAATGTTCTACTTTTATGCATTCACTCCATCTTCATGAAAACACATACTGAGATTACTCGTTCAAAAATTAATTGAGACTATAATTAATATCATGCTGATTTAAACACTTTGTTAGTGAGCCTTTACAATGCAAATAAGCGTACAAACAATAGAAAAGAAGATCCACCAGGAACACAAATAAGAAACAGAATTACAGAGATGTTTATTGCAGTCATTTAGTTGATGTTAGTTTACAGGGTGGTCCCTGAATTTGTCTCAGGATGTTCTCATATTCAGACTATGAGAAGAATGTGGACACAAATGTCCCAGACCATCTTCAAATGCGTCCTGAGTGACTGGATCTGAATCCGTCCTGGAACGCATTCTTTCATAAGAGCTGGCCACTTGTGATCAGAGTTCAAAAAATTCACTTTAATGCCAAATCTGAACAGGGTCATAATGGTTCAAACGATTGGTGCTTTAGATTTATTTACCATAAATCAATCTTGGACTAGACACTTGTTTCATTTGTCACTGCAATTTCTATCCCACAGAACGTCAACGGTGTTACATGCAGCCTGCTTTCTGCCCTGTTTAGTTGGTCAGCAGGGGTGACTTAAGGTTTTAAACGGATTATTTTTGCAAAGAGGTTCGGTGTAATGACTTCAGTTCTGGATGAGATTATGATGTCAATTAGTGACATCTCCTTTAATAAAGCATGATGTTAATTTTGTGCATAATTGTTTCATTAATGGACCACGTTGTGAATGTAAATGGTCGGCCATGGATCAGTGAGCAGAGCCAGTTGTCCTCCAACTGTGAGGTCCTTGGCCCTGTCACTTTTTGAAGCGCCCTGTAGTGTGTGTTTTTTTGAAAAGGTAAATGAAAAAACACAATGTAAAGTCAGTGTTAAGTTAAAATGTTGCTATGTAAGTGCAGACCACTTCCCAAAGTTAATATTTACAACCACGTCAACCTGTCTCTGGTGGTCAGCAGCTGCCAAATGAAAAAAAAAAGATGAACTTGAGTTTTCAAAATGGGAAACTGGTTAATGTGATGGCAACTACACATATCACACTTATACAATCTACCACCCCCCAGATGAGTTTTTATGTTATGTTAATGTGCCTGGTTCTTACATAATGTTACAGCACGCATTCCCAAGCGTAGAATACTTATCATTACTTCATAAATCAACTTAATTTGTATTTTCTGTGAGCAATTCAGCTACTTATAAACTGTTGACATAATGGAAGATCGGGAAAATGACAGAATAAGGGTTTCTACAGTACTGCTATTGTTTGCTGTCTTTCTAAATCAAGAATTGTGCTAAATACAGTTCAGTTTCTTCTTGAGTACATTTATCAAAACTACCATTGATGTTCTGTAGGATAGAAATTGCAGTGACAAAAACGAGGACTTGAAAGAAAAGAAAAGTGCACTCCAACAATCAAAACATTGACACCTGAAGCTCAAGTCTTATGCAGAGTTAAAACTTGTGTGGCAACCCAAAAAAAAAAAAAAATTCATACTGTTTACAATACAAGAAAACTTCCAGGATTACCACGAACCATGTGCAACATGGGAGTGGTACAAATGCCAAAAAAAAAAAAGAGAGAGAGAGAGAACTTGGCTAGACAGCTTAACAAATAGTGCAAAGATAATAGAGCAGAACAAGAATGCATACCTCTGTGAAGGGAAGAAAGGAAAAAAGATAAAAACCTTGACTCCAGACTAACAAAAAAGTCAAAAACAAAGCTGAGGTGTAGTGAAGCAAATCGACCACATAATGTCTTTGATGGAGGTAATCAGGCAAACAACAAAGAAAACCGTGGAGTCGGCTTTCTTTGGTAAAAAGGCCGATGAGCAGACTGAACCCAAGTGTGAGTAATTACGTGAAGTCAGGTTTGCAGAAAAAAACAAGGCAGGAATCAAAAACAGCACTGGTCTTTTGGGAAACAAACATAGCCCAGTTGTGAAACTGCAAACCAAACCACATACCGCACAACTGATTTCTGTCATTTTTACCCATTTCTACCCTGTATACTGGTGTGCTGTCATCCAAAATGCAATGAGACAGTCACAGTAACCATGTGTGCAGCTTTTGCTTTCCTTTAACAGAAGCTGGTATCAAATGCTGGGTCATAATCCATTTTATGGCCTAACTACTAAAAGCAACCAGTTTACAGGAATGCAGTAAGTACTTGCAAACAGGTTGCTCCAGTCCAAGCAGTTTCAGAGGAGGACTTCCCAGATGGTTCAGTGAAACCCGTTATAATGGGGTGTTGGTTGTGACAGGCCAAGCGACGGGGTGGGGGTCCAACCAGAGCACTGCTAGTCCTTGTTTCCGCTCTGGCAGGCATAGGTTAGCATAAGTTACGTTAGCCAAGCTAAAACAGCTAACAGAGACTGAAACAAGGTGGGCGTGTTCCAGCTGGGTGACCGGGTCTCCTCATCCCACCCATTAGTGACATGTTCCCACTCAGTACAAGGAAAAACAGCTTCAAAAGCCATCTTCAGAAAATCTATGTGGGATGTCACAGGGACAGTGTAGTAAGCATACCAATATATTGATAAGCACAAGAAATTGTGAGATACCAAGCAGGTTTCTGTAATCACTGCAGAGATGAGAGTGTGATATTCAGGTATTAAAGTAGAGCTTTAAATGTATAATAATACTTGCAAACTAGTTATGTCCTATAGCTTGCTTTTTTCTTAAATATTAACAAGAATCTGTGTACCTTGATGTAAAATATAAACCTCATCATAAGTGGGATAAAACTGTCCACAAAAGGGGATGCAGCTTTTATGTTAATTGATATCATTTATTCGATCATGGCTAAAAACAGAAACTTTATGAATGCCAACAATATCAAAAAATTGAATGAGGGAAGCAAATTGAAGACAAGATAAGAATAATTGGTATGAGAATAAATTATTACAAAAACTAAAATAATCTGTTTTAATGTGAAACTTCAACGTTGAAGCTGGAAGTACTCATGTCTGACGAAATTATGTCTCAGCGGAGGACAACATGACCTCCTCTGCACTGCAAGGACATCAATCTGATGCAAGCTGGTGTTGGAGATTACCGTTCAAAAATCACAAACCTCCACTTACTGGAGGAGGAAGTCTGTGGTGAATTCTACCGTTTTATTTATAGCATAAGGAGAATACGGTATGTAAGAGCACTGTTTTATCATCATCCATTTGGGTATTCTGGTTTATTAAAAATGCTGTCTCTTTTTTTTCCTCCTCTCTATGTTTGCTGCCAGAACTCCTGCTGTAGGCTCTAATGATAATTACACATAAAGCAAGCAGACTCCTCCACCTCCACCGATCAAGGAAGCTGACCTTCTGTGTGATACAGTATTTTCAAAGTACAGATAATAGCCCACTGGCTTAGTGGTCCACTGAGTGATTGATGTCATCTCATTAGCTGTACCGCTGAGAGCGACGCAGGCTCTCTTTCTCCGTATGTCGGTGCGTACACTTTCTTTCCTGCCTGCCGTTCACGCGTCGCCTCCAGCGCTGCAGTCACGCAGTGCGTCCAACAGCCTCTGCACTCCCTGACTGTTCTCCCTTCCTGAATCTTCCTTCATCAATCAACCTTCTTCTGCAAGTTTTAAAATCCTCCAAATCCCACAACTCATCTAGTTTTTTTTCCCCTCAAAGGATGTTTTTTCCTCATGATTATTAAGATTCTTCTTCGGCTCTCTAACTTCTGCAGTGATAAATATCCCCTTTTCTTCTCCGTCAGTCCCACCCTCCCCCTCCATCGCTTCCCTCCGTTTGGCTCTGCGTCACTGATCACCATTTGTTCGATCCACTGAGGCTTTTTTCCCGGGAGAGTAGCTGCAGTAATAAGAGCAGAGGGCTTCTGAGTTGCATGTGGCTTGCACCCTGCAGGGCGGACGGTTTCAAGAAGCCATGCAGCCGGGGACACTTGATTATTGGAGAACAAGAAAAAGATATAAAAAAGATGAATTAAACTTGTTATAAAGAGAACAAGAACAAGGCAAAATCTCTACAGCCATTGTTGTGGCCCCTTGGGGCACAACACACTTTCTCTCAAGAGAGGGCAGAGGTACACTCGTGGACCTTCATCAGTTTTCTCTTCCTCTGCATCCTCGCCTGATTAATTAATGACTCAGGTTCTTACTTTGCTTCCATTTCTTTGCCCGTATGTTTCTGGAGGCAGACCTCCCAAGACACTGCTGAGCACCTGGCCAACTCAATCTACTTCACTTTAAACAGCCAAATAAAGTTTCAAATTAAAACCAGAAAATGATTCACTGTGGAAGCCATTGTGTGAAATTTGACGGAGAGACTGCTCACTGTTGTGGGACTGTGCTGAACCAAAGATTACGTTAGCATTCATACTGGAATAAATGTCTGAAAAGCTCATGGAGAATTGTACTTTTATCTCACTGAAAAATATGGAATTGCATTTTATTTATCATTTTTCTGGCTGGTCATGCTAATATTTTGTTCTCCAACTTAGTATTCCCGTATTTAGCTCAATCCTGCCTTTATTTACACTCAGAGTGAATCCAAACCTTCCTCTTATGCCATCAAGTTTGAATTATGAATGAACACAGGGAAAGAAAATTATAGTTAAACCAGAAACAAACAAAACAGTATGGCAAAACAGTTGTTATAAAGGAAGAGTCTATTAAACCATAATTTGTATAATTCAGTACAGCTTATACTTGTTTTTCAGCCTTTAACATTTCCAAGCTGCTGCAGAAAGAATTGCTGGAGGAATTTAAAAAAATACTCACGTTAGCAACAGAAGTGAATAATTAGCCGTGACTAGCAGTTTCTCCTTATTTGGGAGTACAATATTCCCTTTTAACATGTTACAAACTTATTTATGTTTTTTATGTAAATTAAATGCATTTTCATAACCTTTCTAGTTCTGCTGCCCATTTACATCAGTAATACAATATAAGTCATGTTCTTACATAAGCATAACCATATTTGTAGGGGTTTTTGACCAACTTGCTAACAAACAGGTTCTACAAAGATCTAGCTCTCCGGAGAACACCGGAGAGCCGGGACCCTACGTCATTTATTACGTCACCAAAGCAGACACAGGAAATCTGTGAAACGAGTGCAAAACCGCATAAAACCACAATAATGGAATATGAATTTCATTATGTGCAGATGCTGATACTGGCCCTAAAGACCCTATTGGAAGTCTGGAATCAACTTCATTCAACTTTCCCTCATCAGCATCCTGCTCGTCCCTTTGAACTTCTGCTGTACGTCAGCTGACGACGAAAGGGCAGAAAGACAATTTCTTTCCTCTTCACTCCGCTGCTACTTCAGTTCAGATTCCTTGGCTCTGCTCTGTGATCTTGTAACTAGACTAAATTCAACTCACAGAGGCTGAATAAATATGAGAGTTGCATTGTTTTGGTTGGTTACAATAATTACGCCCCCACCCATAACATAGTGGTTCCTTCTTCTGGCCCAGCAAGGTCTTGGGGCCAGCGTAGCACCAGTTTTTTTGGCACTGAGTCAGTACCAGTACCGAGTCCTCACAGTCGGTGGTCGAACAGCAAAAAACTGGTGCTAAGTCTGAAACCAGCAGTGAACTAGCACTTGAACTGCATTGGTTGAAAAGCTTTATCAAAGGTCTTTTTTTAACCACTGCAGTGCTTTTTCTCAGTCATACACACTCAATAGATTTCACATCCCATGACGATTGTGTTGGAGAGTGGGTGAATTTTTATGTACCTTATCATTTAACATGAAATAAAGTCACAAATGTATGCATAATTAGTTTTTTTTTTTTAAGGCCGCTGCATTGATGTGTGCAATGTCAAGTGGACTTCTATCATCCCTTCAGCTGCTTCAGTGCTTTGCATCTTCTGTGCACTACACGAGAGCTGTGAAATACGAGATAAGAGAGTATTATCACTCTTCTTTTAAAGAAAATATGACTTCTTGTGCTCTTAATGCTACTAACAGGCTGTTGAAACTGGCTCTGGGTTGGCCTGGAAACATCAGGGGGCAGAGGTGGTTTCCCAGAGCTCCCAGCTGACCCTTCTCTATTCATCTGCTGGTGTTTGAATAGGTGGTGGGTGGCAGGAGGGGTGCTGCTGTTGCGGGGCTGTGTGGGTGCCATGGACTGGGATGGGGTGGTATGGCTTGGGATCCCAAGGGCTGTTGGCTAGGGGTGATGGCCCAAGGGCTGCAGGTACCTCTTGTTTGGTCTCCCTGCTGTGGTGTGGGGCCAACCGGTGGTTGGGTGCCCCTAGGGTATCCAGAGCAGCCCGGGAGGGTGGTGGTGGTGTTGTTGGTGATTATTGTACCAGCAATAATGACACTAGAATTGTTATTAATATCATTATTGGTCTTATTATTGTTGTTGCTGTAGATGTAGAGTGCACGCTTGCATGTTTATATTTGGATGTATCTTCATACATGTATGTATTTTTACAACACAGATATTCAAAATGCTTACAGACTTACATCCATCTCTTTCTCACACACACACTCACACACACATTCACACACCTTATGAAAACTGCTTCAAGTTCAAAATGCATATATTTTCCATGGATAAAGGTTTTACCAAATCATGGTACTAACCATTCAGATTTAAGGAGACAGTTATTTAAAAAAATATATTAAATGCATATTGCTTTTGGATGTGAAATTAATTTTGTTTTGAACTATTCATTTCATGGACGCTGTAGTGATGTTTCAGTCTTAACGCTGATATTGTAGCTTACTTGTGGTTTCCAGGTGGTTTACCTGTATATCACCTGCTCTTGTACTGCTGCAGTCATGCTCAGCTTGTGGCATAGCTGTGGGTTAAACTCGAAATGTTATTTATGTAGTGCTGTGTAAAACCAGACCAAAGTTTTACTTGTGTAAACTGGCAGCGCATGTGGTTGTTAAGTTGTTGTTTTATTATATTGTTGTGGGTTTTTTTGTTTTTTTTTTGCCATTTCAGAGATTTTTTTTTCCAATATTGTGCTCCACCATAACCACATAAAATATCCACAATATACTATCAGCACCCTGAATCATACCACTAAAGGATTGTATTAGGTGGAACAGCCCCGTAGAACCTTAAAGCAAAGTGCTACTATTTATTGTTGAACCCTGGAGATGTTGACTGTCAACACAATAGCTATCTAGTGAAGTAAAATAGAAGTAGTTTGTTAAAATAATAGTTTGTTGAGGGCAGTTTATTGATTGTTTTGGGAGCTTGTTGTAAACAAGAAAGAAACATTTTTATTATCATTTCGTAAAACTAATTGATTCATGTCAAAGAACCAGAAAACTGTGAAAATCAGTAAATTTGAGACAGTGAAGAAAGCATACAGTGAGTATATGAATGGATGAATGACAGCGTTCTGTCATTTAAGTGATAATAATTTACATCAACTCAGGCTATGTGTGACTGAAGCTCTTTTATGTCAACTTTAAAGGTAAATTAATGCCCTCAGATGCTGTTTCCTTACACAGATACAGATGGTCACATTTTGCAAGCTGGCAAAATCAAAACAAGTAACACGAAAAGACCTAGCATCCATTGTTGCACCATGGCATTCCATTGCACCAGGGTTGCTAAGCAACAGCAGAGTTAGCAACCTTTGATTTAAACGTTAATCCTCTTTAAAGAAAATGTTGAAGACAGTCGTGGGATATGGAGCTGTGAATAATTTGGCATTAGTTATGATAAGGGAGAGAAAGGGAAGTCAACAAACAATTGATGTTGGGGTCTTAAAGCCAAAACTCTTCATAAGCCCAGTTCAGAAACCTCACAGTCGTCACACACAATTTTCCATTAAATGACACGAGCTAGCAACCGCTGTCCTGATTGCTAAACTGGAGCACTCAGAGGCAACAAAATGACATTACGGTTCTCATTTTAATGCATGCTGTGCATGATAAGAAATAACACTGTGCATTTATTTATAATGTTTCCAGCCATTGTTGCATTTTTCTCTACATCCCTTGCACCGAGAGAACTACTTTTGCACACTCTCCACTTTTATACTCTGGCCAAGTTACCTTTGTTACTAAACAAAGAATATAGAGGATGGCAGCACCTTTTGTAAAACAATGTCAATATATCCTCTGAGGATGTAAAGCATACTCAAATAGTGCTTTTTACACAATCGAAGCTCTCCAGTGAGCAGTGTCTTTTTTAAAAAAAAGTTAAATTTAACAATATAGTAAAAAGCCAAAGGGCTAAATATAACATATATACTGTGACAGAATCTACAAAAAAAAAAAAAAAACTATAGCGAAGATAAAATGACTGTATAACCTATCCCTACAGGATAGTGCTCTGAAATAATGAGGTCAGTGGGTGGTTGGTCTTTCTAAATTAACCAGCTTTCATCTTCACACCTGATCCTGGCCTGAAAATGTCAGACCAACCTCAACATTTGGTGCCAAAGAAAGTCAATAAATAGCAAAACCACCAAAGTCATCCAAAAAAAAAAAAAAATGAAGAAAAAAAAAGCAGGTGTAGCAAGCTGATCACAACAGGGAAGACGGTGATGAAATCAAAATAACTGGCTGTGTAAGTTGTGCTGTTTTCTGGATTTTATCATCAAAAAGTTCACACTTGAAACAAGACAAGGAAAACCAGAGCTTCAGCCGACTCCTCGTTTTTATTTTGCCAGGTGGTTGTAACAGTACACTGAACTGTGCCATGTTAAAATTCATACTCCTCCACTTCCTGATTCATAATGTGACTCTGCCCTTGAGACAAAAATTAAATTCATTTAGGACATGTCATCCAATCATGGCTATCCGAACACACTCATACATACACAGGCATTGTCTCTTCAAAGGGAGGCGAGGCCTTCAGTATCAAATGCCCTTATACTGCTGACCTCAAGGTTAAATGATAGCCTGGTGTGTGCATATCGTGTTTAGATCACATTACAATGCTGGAGAAATTCAAGTGCATAAATCAAAAGTTACTGCACAGCAGCCACATGACACTTGTAGAGGTCAAAGGTGGATGGCAGCAAGTGCATGTTGAGCATCGCTACAATCCTGACCCTGATGCAAGACGCAGTGCAGTGCTGCTTTACCTCCAGCTGTCTCAGCTCCATGCAGTTCCCATGGGATACAGCTGGGACGCAACATCTTCTTAGTCCTCAGCTTAAAAAAAAAAATCCACTTCTGTCCACCCTGTTTTCCTTCTTTCCTTTCTCTTATTCACCGGTTTGATGCTCCTGCAGCATCAGTTCACAGGACTGCTCTGTAGATCCCAGATGAGACGAAGGATGGCATACAGCTTGCCATCAGGATCAGCCTCTACCCCACCATTATCTCAATTCCCCCAAATACCCTTCTGATAAACTAAAGCATATGCTGCACCTCCCTGAACTGGTCTTGCCCACCCCCTGCTGGTCTATCCGCCCACAGATCCTGCTCAGCACATCAATCAGAGTGGGGCAGGTGGGAAATTCCTGGGCAGGCCTCGGCCACTCATACTGTCCTGGCTTACAGTGGCTCTTAAGCCAGGACCTTCATCCTCCAGCTGTGTAAACAGACAGCCGAACTAGACAATATGAGAAAGCTAATACCTGAATATGTCACAGAGGCGTATGTAAGGCCACAGACAATCTTGGTGTAATCCTTTGATATCAACAGCATTAAAGGATTCCAGTTGGAACATAATATTTTTCACACAAACACCACTGCCTCCACCAACTCTAATACAGGGAGAAGTTATGATAAATGTGTAACGTGACGTAAGCCGTCATGCTCACTGCATTCAAGGTAATTTAAAAAAAACATCACAGTGATGGAGACGATGCCGTCAGTTTTCTTCATACTGTTATAAGAGTATCATGGTCCTTTTAACAGGCTGAGCTGTGTGTTTGTGTGTGAGTGTGCATGGTCACGAGAGGCGCGTGGACGAGAAAGTGACGGTGTGTGTGTGTGTGTGGCGGGGGGGGGGGGGGGGGGGGGGGG
>JAOWBL010002448.1:0-13665 GCA_028564865.1 Zenarchopterus dispar | reverse complement strand
ATATATATATATATATATATATATATATATACACACACACACACACACACACACACACACACACACACACACACATCACTGCACTGGCTACATTCCAGTTAGCCAGTTCAGTAACTTCATGGCACATAGCTGGAAGCTGTGCACTGCTTCCTTTAGTCTACGGTAAAATACTTATTTCAAAGGGGTACATGGTTACGTCCGACCACGTTTGTCATGCTATTCTTCCCGCTCACTATAGTCATCTCTCCAAATTCTTTCTTATCTCATCAGAGACATGGATCTTTAATTTGAGCTTGTTACATCAGCTCAGGACCAGACTGCGTGAGGATGTGTCCTGGTCTCATCCTGGTGCTGGACACAGCGAACATGGTCAACCATAATAGCGCCTCATTGTTGCCGCTGCGTGTCAGGAGGAAGCAGAGGCTAAACAGAGGGAGATTCTCTATTGTTTGTATGGAAGCTGATGGAGCCACATGTCCTTTCACTACCAGTCTGTTTTGCATTCCCAATTTCCGTCCATTGAAATGGGCTGCAGAGGCAAGTGTCCAGCATTGTGCTGGTGGGTGGTTGATTTAAAAACTTGGGTATCATGCAAAGGGAGACAAGGTTGTAAATAGATGGTCATATTGTTTATGAAGGCTGGAGGGGGCTTGGTGAGTGTTTTTAGAAAGGGACAAACTGTCAGCTTGCGGGGGAAAGTGAGCTAACAGAGGTTTATGGTTTTACGACTCTACAGAGCAACTGATCAAATGTTGTAGGTGACATTTGTGAGAAGCCTCCAGCTTGATCTCAAGAATGTAAAACACGCAGTGAACCCTCTGAAGTGTTGTGTTTGTCAGGAAGGGGTAGCGTCAGAAGAAAAGACTTCTTTTTACAGACTCTGTCTTTAACTTCCTTTAGCAGGAAAAAAAAGGCAGGTTCACCACCTTATGTGTCAAGCACTCACCTCACTTCCTGTTTCAGTCCTCTTATCTTGTTTAATATCCCAACACTCTTGCCCAACAGGAAATTAGGATTTAGTTTAAGATGACCCTCTGTTGGCCTGCTGTGGTTGTTGAAGGTCCTCAAGCTTCACTGGGAAACAGCCAAGATTTAGAAAGAAAAATAATTCAAATCAAAGCTCTCTGTGCATCCACAGCCATCTTACAGCTTTCAGTAAAGTTCAGCTAAAGCAGAAATGGAAATGAATATCCGCTCATTTTTCTGTGTTTTGCATTTATCTCATTGTATTTGCCACTACATATGCATGTGATGCCCTCTGATAAACTACGTGCTCTGAGAGTCATTATCTGAATTCATTATATGGCTCCTTGTCCTAAACGAAGAGCTATTTCAGTCCTGTTGCCGAGTGAGGGCTTTCTTGAGCTTTTTTCATTTAGCCAGCGTTTTTGGGAAATGTCCTCATCATCTCTGTCTGCTCCTATAGAGCTGGCATTTAGCCACAAGGACAGAGAAAAAGCTCCTCACAACAGCCCCCAGACTTTTCCATTTGCTCTGCTGAGAGCACTGTTTGCTTAGTTTTTATTAAAGCCTCCTTAAAGACACAATCAACCAGGGACTCATAAAGGGGAAGCCATAAAGAAGTCAAGGACCGGCTCTATTGTCCGGAGAGGACAGGGAAAGTCAATTAGCATAGTGAGCTGCTGTTTACATTACGGAAATGAAGTTGGGTTTTTTTTTAATGGAGTTCTAAACAAGGGTCATATTTCTTTTATGCTGAAAAGTCACACATATATTCACATAAATGATTTTTTTTTCATTTTGAAGTATGTTTATTAAGTATAAGCTACACAGACCAGGATTTACCTATTTGGAAAGCACTTTGAGGATTGATGGCTATGATAATGACCTTTTGACACCGCAACCTTGGCTCTATTTGCTAAAACACGCAGCCTTGATGCTGATCTCAGCCTAGATATTGAACTGGAGCATGCAGCTTTATCATCCTCAGTGGATCCTTTATCTTGCCATGCCAAATCTACTGTATCTTACATTTTACATAGCCTTCTGTCTCAAGCATATGTGATGGCTTTACCATTTGCAGAAACTCCATGTTAGACTATTTCATGAGGCATTTCATGCCTCAGAGAAAAGCAGTTCTATCCAGTATTTCCATAAATGTTATCATTGCAAAGAGAACCCCGTTCACTGGGAGTTTTTCTTTTTTCCGGCTGTGAGTCAGAGAGGTTCTGTTTGTCCCTGAAAAAAAGACTGATCCACCCATCTCTTGGGATCCAGTGTAAATGTGGGAAAGCAGCATTCACGGCACATGTGCAGCTGGCCTTCTCATTTCAGCAGTAAAGATTGAGAGGGACTTGTTTGCTGCTGTAGTTTTACTCACACGATCAACTCCCTTCTCAGCTTCTTTGACTGCCTTCCTGTGTGAACTCAGTTTAAAATATGGAGGAAAATGAATGGACTCAGTGTTCAATAACACAGGACTTGTCTTCTATAATAATCTCAACATTTACTGAAATTTAAGATCTGAGATAAACAGCTTAGGGTGAGAGGTTTTCATTACATGTAACTGACATCATATAACTTAAAGTTATGCAGTCCTGTTGATGGCTTTGAAAAAATAAAAATCAAATAAAAAAGCCATCAAGGCCATTTCATTTTCCACAGTGTGCAGAGGAACAGGTCCTGATGACACACGTTCATGACAGATGCACTATCAGAGCTATTCTGGTCCAAGGTTTCAGCAGCTTCCAGACAGGCTGTCTACATTACACACATACTGTAGTATCACACAAGCTGCATTATCAACACCAGCTTGTCCTTGTGATTCTTTTTTACTTATTCTTTTTTTGTTTTGTTTTAATCTGTCTCTCTTGATCAATCATGTGTTTACAATAGTAATCTAGAATTACTGAACCTTGTTTTCGCTTCCAGCTGTGACTTGAGGTCAAAGTCATTAAAATGGTGTCACTCATTGAAACGAATAATTCAAAAGAGAAATAGGTTTTATTTTAGTTCTTGTTCTTTGCTGGAAAAATGTGTCCTTTTTGAATTGAAGCTTTTAAGTGCACATTTTCTGGTTTGCAAAAAAGAGGCAGGCCCTTTTGTCAATAACAGCAAGCCTCTAAACACTAGATGCTCAGTTATAGGAGGAAACATGTCTGTTACTTTCATGTGTCTTCTTTTCCTTTTAGTCATTTCTGGCAAAAGCATATAGAATAAACAGCCTTTCAATCATGATGTCTTCCGTCGCTTTGGTTACAGTACTTGTGACCAATAATGACACCCGCTGTCCTGAAAATGAAGATATCAAGAGTCCCAACAGGATGGCAGGACAAGTGAGATGGCAAGAGAGCTGGCCCGAGCATCTGTCTGTGTCAGGATAACACGTTTGTGAATCAACACATGTGCTCATGTTTTCTCTTCTTCCACATCTCTGTCTCACACACATTTGTTACTCCACTCAGGGATTGATCATTGCAGTTCCTCATAAAAAGTGACAGATTTTTTCATGTAAAGGACAGCAAGGACTCTGTATAGTTGCTGTGTAAACGCCGTCTTTCGTTTCTTGGATCGGTTTAACCGTATTGTCCGAGGTGGCCGTGTGTCTGACCTACATAGTCCAAGAAGTCTAATTACCTCGGACCCCCGTGCTTCTATGGGCGAGGAGGTCACACACTAAGTAAAGAAGCTTTGCTATGAGTTGCCATGGAGACAAGCAGGAGGATATTTAAACATTGAACAATACTTTTCTCTCTCCCATATCAACCTGGCAATGTTTTGCAGACTGAAAAGGAAATGGCAGTTGTACTAGTTTTAATTAATGGATAATTCCACTGGTCTGTGGATTTAAACATTGATCAGAAAGATCCCTTATTCTGGCAGAGTAGCATCGGCAATAACCAAGATAAATCTTTTAATGAAACTTCATCTATAGGGCTGCAGCTAATTAGGATCCAAAGCATCTATGTAAGTGCTTGATTTGTTCAACTATCTGTCAAAAACTGGTAACTTTGCTACTATTTTACTTTGATAAGTGACAATAGAAAAGCTCCCCTTTAAACCATGTTTTCTCAGTTCTGTTAAGGGAGTGGAATTAGCATCTTAACTCCACTCCACTTGAAACTAATAGGTACATTTCCATTTGTGGATGTCCTGGGTAGTTTTACAAGATTCCTCAAACATGTTACCAGCAACAGACATGCTGTAACATTTTTCTGGAACTTAAATGGAAACAAACCAAGTGCACAGATTAGTTTCTTCAACATAGTCAAGAAAAACCGCTGGGTGATGTTGATTGAGTATACTGTGGACAAGTGATGAAATGTTCACCTGTCTCAAAGTCCTCTTTAAGCATAAGTTGCTCTTCTTATTCACTGCCACCACAACAGAATTTGCAAACAGCAAATAGAAACGCATCAACCATCTCAACCCCTTCAATGATGATCACGACATTTCACTTTAATTTTTCTTCCTTTTTCCTCTCTCTTTTTTGCTGTCTTCTTATTTTTTTATTGGCACTTGGTAAACAGCAAAGGCACTGCAATCCTTGCCACTAAGTGGTATGGGGTGTGTAGGAGCCATGTTTCATTTTTTTAATTCCCTTCCAACCACTAGGGCATTATATATTGTCTATGCATTCTACCTGAGGCCAACTGACCTGAGATCATGCAGGGTTATTTAAGGTCATCTATCATGCAATTCAGGTGTTGCGTGCCAAACAGTTTCTCACTGTGCTCAGTGATTGTTTCTTTTGTCTTTTGTTTAATAGAAACAGAAAGGTAAATGGTCATTGGACAGTGAAATAGATGTTAGAAAGGAAAATAAACTGCTAATGCGATCAGAAATGCAAAGAAAGAACTTCTTCCTAATTTACCTGAGTTCAAATCACGATAAAATTACAACGTAAAAACTATGCCTAACAGCAAACAAGAAGAGACCAGTAGTGATACAGTACAGAAGTACAGGGTGATAGTTTGCTAAACTGATGGATGCTGCCGGGTCCATCACTGTAAAGAAGACAAAATGGTTTAAGAAACCACAAAGAAGGTTAGACGAATAACATTTCTCCCTTTTAACTGACCAATCACTGAATCTATCTGGTGTTGAAATTGCAGAAAAAATATGAATGTATTTTTTTTATGTTTAACTTTGGCAAATGAATTAAAATCTTGTTGTAATTATTTGGTTAAATGTTTCTATGTTGATGGATCAAATATCTTAATATTTAGCTAAGTGCTTGTGATGTTTGTGGGCTGGAGAGCTGCAACTACATGCTGGTAAGCTTCTTTTGATGAACACAACTCTTGCCATGCCTGTCATTTTCTCCAACCTTGTTTGCCACATTGCTCCAAGTGGATGGAATGATCCACGTCTCCATGAAGACGCTGCTTAGAGGGAAAGATGACAGTGTCCCCGACAAAGCATGGGGCTCACCCACGTTTTGTAAATCAGAAAAATGAGAGTAAAGGCACATGGTGGTTGCTGGTCCTCCTGATGTAAACTGCAACTACGCAGGAAATTTCTTTAGCCAGTGAGCAGTTTGGGGAAGGTTTACAGCCTACAACTGAGATGAATTGCCCCACGTGTTGCTACAGTTTACTTCATGCCAGCTCTGATTGTCTTGGCCTGTGCTTTAACGGGTGTAATGCAGGGGTGCAGAGAGATGAGCGAGGCTTGATAGCAGAGAGCATGAGCGTTAGGGAGACAGACTGCAGAGTGTGTATAATTACACTGTCTGAAGTTGTTTCCAGAAAGGTGTATGGAATCCAGTGCAACCAACTCTCACCTCCTGCCTTTATTTGTAATTGGTCTATTTCCAAGTCATGGAGGCAGGTTTATTTTGAAAGCTTTGATCATGGAGACCACACTAGTGTTGATATGTCCTAACCTGAGTTCTTTTGTAGTGGCTGTGTCTAGCAAGGGGTTAAGCCAAACTAAAACTTCAAAGTACCTGTGTGCCTTCCCTACAGCTCTGCATACCTGAATATGGACCATAATTACACGGCAGTTACTACATTCCTGGGACACACCCATGCAAACACACTCACACATTCCATATCTTTCATAAAAGCACCCGCAGCATTTCATTTGTACTCTTTTGTCTTGGACAGATTGTTTTTCTTAATTACTGAAAACGTTGAACGTGTTCATGCGTGTGTGTTTATTCCTTCTGTGCCATAGTTATGTATATTCACTGTAGTTCCTCATAAAATACACAGCTACATTCAACGAATTGTTGCATTAGTCTGACTGAAATCATTCATGTAAGTATCTTACCCCAGGGTCTCATTAGGCATGGAAGCACCATGGAACGCCAGCCGCTGTGGACAGCGACCATACTAGTCAATAAGAGTGGTCTCACCGTAAGCTTTGTGTCTTAAAAGTGTCCCAGAAACAACTCCGTCGGCTCTGGCAATGATAGCCACAAGTCTATTTTGGTACTCAACAGCAGCTAATACCGATTGATGCTTCTGCGTAGCATGTAGGCTACGCACAGTGCCTATGCCATTGCTGGTAGTAATACTTTTACATTTATTTTGTGTTACTCTGTAATTACACTACCAATTGCTAAGCAGTGGTGTATGTTCTTTTCTGTAGAATTGTAGCTTGCAGTGGCAAGTTTCCTGTTTTTTACTTCTTGTATCTAGCTCAGACCTAGCAATGCAGCAAACAAAGCATGTTTTACAAGAGTTGGAGCAGTCATTTTTACTTACTCAGCATCAGCTAAACATAACGGTAATTTTTAATTTTGGCCATTAAGTCAACTTCTAAAACAGGATATTTTGCTGTAAACATCTGCCAGCTGCTCTGCCACTGTTTTGGTGAGTATTGGCTGAAGAAGCTGGTAGCCACTGCTAACTTCGATTGACATATGGTGGGTGTGTTCCCCTTGGTTTCCAGGGCAACAGGATCGTAAGAAGATGAGGCTTTAAAATGGCTCCTCAGAAACCAATGGTTAATTTTTTTTTTTTTTTTTTACTATCTTTGGTTGAATATCAGACAAAAGAAGGGTATGGAGAATCCGGTCAAATTTTTAAAACTAAAACACCAACTATCTGCTCCAACTTGAACATCAACATTACATGAACCTGAGGAGACTGTAGATAAACAGTACAAAGCTGCAAATGCGTCGAGCTCACTGTTCGCTATTGTTCCAGTGTGTTGCCACCGGCTAAACAAAAGGTTGCGTGTGCTGTAACAGGTCACCCAGAAAAGCCGAATACCAACAAACTGAAAGTTGGCATGATTGCCTCTTATCATGGTGGAGTCTAACTTACTTTTGTCAGCAAATTGTTTACCTTGTCGTGTGTATATCTGGACAAAGGATGGAGTCCATTTGAACCGTCTAGTCAAAGTGTAGCAGTAACTTCACCAAACTGTACATGTAAACATAATGAGTGATATACCAAAGCTCATATATGACCTTTATAATTACTCTCCACTGACACCACAGAATCATAAAACTGCATGTTAAATTCCAAATAATTCTCATAAATTTTTAGTCTTTTTGAGAGTGATGAAGTTAAAATAGCACTTTTTAAGCTGAAATTCAACGGAATATTGGCATGAAGCAAGATTCACATTTTCTTAAAAAAGACTTTTCTTTAATTTCTTAGAGAAGTTGCGTTTTACTTGTAAAGAACAAATTTAATTAATGGTTAGTTAACATCATTAATATCAATTATGCTATAATCACTTAGTACAAGAACATTCTGTCCTCTAAGCAGGAACTGGAGGACTCTTTAGTTGATTTTAAAGAATTACAAGCTGTTACACCTGGAGTGTTATGAGTTTTTGACCATGAAGGAGCCTAGACTTTTGCTGTGGGCCATTTCCCTTTTTAAAGTATATTGTGGAAAAACTCATTTAGAGGAGTTGTTTTACCTTAAGCTGTATGGAATCAAAAAGCACTTCTGTAGCACAGAAAAGTAGCACTTGATCTGTCGTACGTTTGACCTGGGTCCTAAACATTCATATTGTCATTACTGTATCAGAATAAAACATCTGTAGTAAACCTATTTTAAAAAGTTTTCTTTGCTGTTTAATTGTTTTTCTGTGAAAGGAGGTTCAGGCGACTGTAGCGGTTCCTACCACATGGAATGTTGCCAGCTAGTCAAACTCTGCATTAGGGAATCAATTTAGACATGCTCAGTGTGGAGGGCTTGAGTTCATCACACTAATTGCAGCTTTTTGACCTCTGTTCATGTTAGAGTTAATAGTTTCATTCATTGGCTGTTAATCACTTGCTGCACAGCTTCATGCAGGGGTGAGGAGATTCCACTGTAGCTGCTAAGACGGTCCAGAAACCCTTAATGATGTGCAATTCCCACCATGAAAGCTTCATGAGGGATGCTTATGGTTTCGGCAGGAAGTCTGGTTGGGTTTGTGTTTTGACCTTAACTTTGGACATCCTTGCACATCCTTCATTTCAGCCTTTAGAAACACAGTGAGTGAATGAACTTTAGAGGGTGTTTGTTATGGTGTATAACCTGACAATTTGTGTTGAATGGCTCACCATTCTGAGTTCAGACAGGTTTAGGGCCATAAAGCCCTCACTATGTTTCCATCTGGGTGTAGCCATGGCCTTTGATGATACCTCTTTATATTTTAGGATGCTCATGTGGCCATCTAAGGTCATACTTTGTTAACACCTGATAGTTTTCCCTCTTGGTACAGCAGCAAATCTACAGTTTTAATGCCAGCACATCTTTCCACCAAGGCTGTTCCAAACCAACTTGTGTTTACTTTAATACTTCCTGAGAATTCTTTGGAAGGGAATGTCTGTCATACAGATTTGTACAGTTTAGTCTTAGGGTTCATGTTGCATAATCAGTTTGAGTTTAACTGAAGAAAAGGCATCAAAAACTTTTGGAAGTGGCCTGGAGCTCATTTATGCCTTCTCTTTAAAGACAGTAGTCTGTGTAACTGGTCTAGTAACACTTAGCTTTTTCAAAAAGGATTAGAAAAAGTCCATATTTGTTTCATTGTGAAGGCCTTTGAAGAAATATCGCTTAAGAAGCTCATAGTGAGCTTTGGAGTATTGCAAGTTGCATAATGGAAACAATGTTGTTCTAATGAGAAGGTGAACTAAGCACAGATTTGTGCTCTTGTGAGGTTTGAATGCTGTGTTTCAACACTTACACTGGCTTTCTGCTAAGTAACGGGAGATTGATAAGAAATGTCATTAATCTGGAAGATCTCCTCCTCAGTCGGAAATGCATGGTTCACTCAGCTGATGTCACACACAAAAGCCAAATGATGAGCAGGCCAACTGGCAGCTCGCAGTCGGCGCCTGAGCGGCGGGGTCATGCATCGCAGCTTTTCTCTGCTCCACCAAGCATCCTCACCCAGTTTTGCCTCATTCTCACCAAGCTGCAGACGGGGAAGAGGGGTAGGCTGAAATATAAATTGACAGACTAACAGACCTGTCAAGCTGACGAAGACCAAGCGTTAAAGACTGACAGCTGGCAAGACAGCCAGTCAGACAAACAGGCTGTTTCTGACAGACACAAAACTGTAAAATACAAAGAAATGTCAGCAGAGATGCAGCTTGATTGAGAGAAAAGTAACGTGTGTGATGTGTATTTTTTACTTTTTTTTAGTGGCTCATTTTGGAAAATAAAAAATTGAAGAACTCACTTCATCTGTGAGCTCTGAATTGATTATACAGTTTGAATCACCAGTTTCCATTCACATGAGCAGTTCTGTATTTAAAGTTTTGAATGTTTGGCAAGTGCAGATTTAAAAGCTGGATGATCAATGTTTCAGCGACTAGATCATGGGTCAGTTGTTAAACCATGCGTGAACAGGGGTTACAATAGCAACTGGCTCAAACATGAAGAGACGCACAATGATTCATCTCCTGATTCATCAGCTGATTTAAAAATCTATTCAACAGAGGGGAACTATGACACAGTATAATATAAATTCCATGCTTTTTATTCTTTTTCCCCTCCACTTTTCCTATGACAGCGATTGTGCTCACAGAGGAAATGTATGCTTTGGATTGGACAGCAGCATGGGAACACTTGGCAGTGGTCGTCTCTTGGGTGAACTGCATTGTGATGTTTTTTTCTGTTACCCTGAAGAAGGAATTGTTTCCTCTCCCCTCGGATGAGAATACACTGTCAGTGCAGAACAATGGGCTGCAGGGCTGGGCTTCTTCTCTCAAATACCCCTGCAGCTCTGATCCCTGTCCACTCCATTTATGGCTTAAGAGCTAAATCCGAACACCCCTCTGCAACTGTAGCCCATCCACCCCCGATGCAAGAAGTACCCCCTTTTACCCAGATTAACTGGAAGCCACAAGCTTAAAACAACATTTGTTGCCTTTTTTGAAATGGACGCTGGTAACTTTTCGGTGGAACGAGCATATTTGGGTCAGAGGTCTAGATTATCTTTCTAATACTTCCCTAAAGATGACTGAAGATCTTTACTCGTGTCAGCAGGCTTATACCTCTTTTGGAAGTAGATTACTTTGTGGCAGTGGGAGTTTAGCGTAGTGATCTTGCGTGGAACTGGCCGTCATTGTCATGCAGGAATTCAGTGCCTGAGTTTATATCAATTGTTATGTAAAGCAGACATTCACATTGTACAGTCTGCTTGGAACTGAGCCTCTGCTATGAGCTTTGTGTACAAATGCTTTAGAGAAATGCAGAGGAGTGTGAAAATGGGCTTTTACTGTTTGTTTTATCTTTCTTGAGGACAATACTCATGCCCACATGTGCAGAAAAACCGTCACTTTAGTATCTTTTCCAAACCTCAACTGTTTATTTCCTAGAACAGACTGGTCTGGAGTGTCTTTTGTAGCTGATAAACGCAGGTCTGACCATGTTAAATCCTAAATATGTTTGTCTGGATAGCAGAGCCTCTCTACAGTTTGATCCTTATCCTATTAAGCCACAACAAAGTGCAGGGAGCTCAAGTTGTTTTTTTTTTTTGTTTTTTTTTTGATTAAGACAACACTCTTCTTGTTACTGTAATTAGAATATTAATGATGAGACGTCTTCAAGTGAGGGAAAAGCTTGAGGAGGCTTTTGCATTATACTCTTCCAGGTCAGGACTCTAACAACTATGGTTCAGTCACACAAGAAATGCTGACTCACTTAAAGACTTTGTCTTTACATAGTATGAAAACAACAACAGTTCTGCAGAATGGTGTGATGTTGTAAAAGATGGTTTGAGTACCATCCAAGCCTCAAACCCCTTTGCATTTCAATGATTTCCTTTTATCAATTCTTTCCAATGTTGTCTGATTTTCATTTAAATTGCAATCAGAGGCAAACATAATCCAACACAAACACTTAACATTCTAGTCTTGAATATTGTAATTTATTGAGCTTTTTAAAGCAGCAACGACTTCCCTCAGACTGTTGCTGTATATGAGACTCGTAAGAAGAAATGTAAAACCATTTCAAATTCTGACTGAATTTCGGGCCATGCTACAGCCTCTCCTTTGGCATAAAGTCATGGTTCACAGTCATGGTTCCAGTTTGGCCTTTTTCACCCATCCTGTTGTTGATTTATTTATGCATCTTGAGTCAATATCTTGTCCCATCTCTTGGCTTCAGGTCATGACTTGATGCCGTCCCATGTTGGTGTGAAATTAATTGACACGACTTGAATTCATGGGTCTTTTATGCATTGTAAGGAATTTGAAAAGCACCCATGATGGTTCCTGTACTTCACAGTTGGGAAGGCTTGATGTTGGTGTTTGGTGTTCTTTTTTTCTGTGAGTGCAGCATTGTGTCTTTCTGCCACAGAGTTTGAGTTTGGTCTCGTAGACCATGGTCTCAGATGTGTGTGTGTGTGTGTGTGTGTGTGTGTGTGTGTGTGTGTGTGTGTTTTAACACCCTACGCCTTGTCCTGAGGCAGGTTTACATCAGCAAAGGTGTAGAGGTGGGAACTGTCACAAGCCCACCCTTGGTTTTGGTCCTTCCAGCCCTTGGTGTCCCTCTGTCAAGGCCATTCTTGTTCATTGTTTTTGGTGTGCTGCTTCCACACATGCTCTGCAGCTCTGAAAAATTTCCAGGCATATTCCAGGGGGATTGCATGTGAGAAAGCAGCATTTGTTTAGAGGATCTTGTTGGAAATACTCAGCCACCAAGTGGGAAGTCCAGACCATGAGCAAGACCAAGGTGACCAAGGTTACAACTAGTGACTGTAAATGCTTGTAAGGATTATTGTTTTATGCTGTTTTCCATACATCCATATAGAAGTAGTAATGATATTAATATGATAGACAGGGAGCTCTGGCTACCATTTTCAGTGTTGTATCCACTGTACTTTTTGCTTAATGTTTTCTATTCCACCCAGATGCCATTTGAACAGTGAGAAACCATCTCCAGCAGAGAATCTCCTGCTGTGAAGTGCATGTCTAAACAGCAACTGGAGAGAAAGTCCAGATCTAATTGTCTACATTACAGAGATTCTCCAGTCTTTGTGTTCATAAACTACCCTGACCAGCCACCCTAATTCTCCTCTTCTCTGAGACAAAGAGCCACAAGAGAGAATTCTTGTGAAGTGAATGGGTTTGGCTGGCCAGGCTATTCAAAAACAGCTTCCTCTCGAGTACTTTTGTACAAAGTTTTTACCAAGTCGTTGTGAGTCCTGCAGGTGGGGTTTTTCCTTTTTTTTTTTTTTTTGGTTAGTCTTCTTTTGTCATAAAGGCTCAAATAGGAGGCAGCTGGATTCTTTTTGGTACTTCACTGCTGCTTCACTTTTTATCCACGAGTCCTCTTCAGGTCTTTAATCTCCCAGTACCAGGTCCAGTTGGTTTTTCTGTGTGAATTTAGGTTTCCATTGTCCTGGATAATAGTGTATATGCACTCACCCCTTTATCAAGTACACCAGCTGTACCCTAATAAAGTGGACGGTGAGTAGAAATGCTTTTGTAGCCATTTCCGGCTATCCAGCTCTATAATGTTTCTTGTGGTAGTTGTTATGATGAAGGGATGCTTCACACCATCAGCACAGCAGGCTGTTATGCCTTTATGTTTAGGAAGGGGTACCTCTTTAACCCTCACAATCACATTAGCTGCAACACATAGCTCAGAAGTTATTTGTGTGTTATATTTGCAGTTGCAATTGTGACTTAGAGGAAGATCAGAACAAAGTTTAGGAGCAGCTTATGAGGAAAATTCATTTTCATGCAGCTGTTTTAGTAAGTCTAAAAATGATCCCAGATGTGGATTTTAAACTCTGCAGAGAGCCTTGTCACATGCTTGTCCACTTAAAACACAACTACGAAAGCAGGTACACAGTTATCGACAACAAAATGCTTATTTATCCAATCGAAGGATCTGCATAACATCTTAAATGAGCTTTCACACACCACATAACGCATTAGGCTCAGCAATAAAGAGGCTTCCTTTGTGGCAAATGGAACAGTAAAACTTACCCACCCCATATGCCGTAAAGACATGGACAGAAGAGGAAATGGCAGCATGAAACTGCAGTTTAATAGCTGGAAGAGCATTACAAACTGCCTACTTGGCTTATTAGGGGTGCTGAGATGGCACAGGACTCAATGTACATAAATGATTCCTCAAGATGTCCTCACAGTACCTCTGAACATTACACCGAGTTCAATGTGTTCACCCTTGCTCCAAGCATGAATGAATGTGTATGTGTGTGTGTGTGTGTGTGTGTGTGTATAATTTCGAAAAGTACAGAGGGAACAATAATCAAGACGTTTATGTTTAC
>JAOWBL010002447.1:0-13665 GCA_028564865.1 Zenarchopterus dispar | reverse complement strand
TACAGAGGTGAGAGTGAGCTAAGCTAAGCTAGCAAAAACAGGAGTGCCCAGAGAGTGAACAGTCTTACAGTTTGCAGGTGAATCAATTGAATACGTGGACAACCAGGGCAGTGAACGTAAGTGAAGATATATTACCAAGATTAGAGAATTGTAGCCAAACAAAGCCAAACAAAGACACAATACAGGAAAGAAGCACCCACAATGCAATGCCACCACGTGATCCAGCCAAATGCCCCAGCATTTTGTCAGACAGTGTTGTGGACATGTCATGTAAGTCAACAGTGGTACAGAGAAATAAAAAAAAATCAGCTGAGAGCGTCCCAATGGCCTCTACATGTCTGTTCTTCTATTAGGCTTCTCATCACGAGACCACATCATTATGAGGGGGCTCCCAGAAGATAAGCAACACAGTCAGCCACTTAAAGAAGCTGGATCTGTTTCCAAAAAAGATGTTACTATTGTTCACAACATCAAAGACAGATTTCACATCATTTTTACAGAGCTTTACTTTCACTGAGGGCCACAAATGACCGTGTGTGTTCATTTTGTGTTCCTGTATGGTCCAAAAATAAGTATTCTCTCTTTTAACATAGATTTCTGTCTGTAAGAAGAAACGTTTGAAGAATTACCTCCTGCCCAGCTGTTTGTGCTCCAGAGAACCAAGCAGGTTTTACTTTGTGTTGTGTCAGCTATGGAAAGTAAATTTAGGGAACTTGTTCTTTGCATCACAGCTAACAGGAACTTTTGGCTCAAGTGTTTTAGGACTTTTCCTGCTAGGCAGGTGTTTTCTTGGTTTTTGTTTACTCTTGTTTAGAATGCTGTTATGACTTGCATGCAGTGTTTGTTTATTTTGCTAAATAGCCAAAAAAAACAAAACAAAAAAAAACTTAGAGGATAGATATTTGTAGAGACAAAGTGTGAGGTGACATTCCAGCTAGCTTTTTTCTCTGCTACAAGCTGCAATTTCACCACATAATGCTGTTGAAAAACTAAACCGCTTCTTCAGTAGTCTGTAAGTTCAGTGGGCTTTGTTTTCTTTACTGGTCATACCAAGTTTCAGCTGAGGGAAGTGCTGGATTCCCCATGAACCGGATCACCAGATGAAAAAAAAAAAACATTGACAAATGTGTTTCTATCCTTTCATTAAAAAGGAGAAAACCCCACAGTAGTCGGTGAAGTTGTTAAGGTTCAGACTTGTGGACTTGGAATACAGGAGGAGGCAGATGGCAGGTTAAACAGTTTTAATGATTTAGCATACAGAGCGGAGTTGGGTGATGTGTAGGTCCAGTAGAAAGTGGAACTGACAGAGAGTTGAGCAGACCAGGAGGCAGTGGTATGCATTAAAAAAACCAAGCAGGCAGATCCAGGAGGAGTGAAGCAGGCTTTATATGAACCAGACAGGACAGAAATTTGGTTCCTGGGCACGAAACAGAGGTTTAGGTGGAACCACTTGAAGATAAACAGAACAATAATCAATACTGTTGTTGAAGCCGGACCGGAGACTAACTTGGCAGGAGAGTTTACAATCCAGCACCAATTGGAGGTCTCACTGGAGTTCTTGTGGGCTGACATTTGATTGATGGATGAGAAGCAGGTGTAGGCCCAGCCTCCAGCATGCCAACACCTGACACTGTAGCTATGACAGACATAAACTATTACTGACAAAAGTAATAATCTATTCACTGATGAAAATTTGATATTGCTTTTAAATATTGGTTCAGAGTCATTTGAAAAAAGGAAAAGAACAAATTATGTGGTGCCCTCAACTTAATATGTTATTGAATAATGTTGAGTAAATTACTTCAATCCAGGTTTTAATGTAACTGTCAGTGAGACTTGTACACCTGTAGACAGGTATTCTGGTCCTCATGATCAAATGTCTCCAGATGGCTCAGATTTGAAGGTTTTCTTCTCCAGACTGCATGTTTCACACGTTTCCACAGATGTTCATCAGGATGTAGATCAGGACTCATTAAAGGACACTTCAGAATAGTCCATGTTTAGTCCTAAGTTATTCTTGGGTGCTTTTAGTTGTGTGTTTTGGGTCAATATCCTATTGGAGGATTCATGACCTGGGACTGAAACCAAGTTTTCTGACACCGGGCAGAACATTTGTCTCCAGAACGTCTTAAAGGTCTTGAGATTTCATCATACCTCCACAGATTCAAGACACCCTGAACCAGATGCAGCAAAGCAGCTCCAAAACAGAACTGAACCTCCTCCATGTTTCACAGTAAATACAGTCTTCTTTTCTTTGAAGGCTTCATTTGTTAGGTCTCTAGGTGGAAAGCAGGATCCAAGAGCAGACACCAGTAAAAGTTCAGTCTTTATTTAGGATGATGCATCAGGAGCATCACCATCACAACATCATTTTTGTGTCTGTGAACATAGAGATGATGTGACTTGTCACAAAGCTCCAGTTTTGTCTCAAAAGTCCAAAGGACATTCTTACAGATTTGTGGTTTGTCGATATCTATTTTGATAAATTGCAGTCTAACTTTTTTTTGTTCTTCCAACAGTGGAGTCCTCCTCAGTCATCCACTTTTGTTCCAACATTGATGGATGGTGTGATCTGACACTTATGGAACTTCACCTTGGAATTCATCTTGAATGTCTTTGGAAGTTGTTCTGGTTTCTTATGTTTTCATTCATGTTATCCATTTCTTCAGTTTGTCATCAGTTTTCCTCTTATGTCTATGTCGAGGAACATTGTCTAGACTCCCGGGAAGTCTAAACTTCTGAGTGAAGCTTCCAACTGTAGTCATAGTCATTGTTTTCAGTTGTTTCAATTGTGTTTTTATGTGTTGATTGTTGTATGGCGACCTTGAGTGCCATGAAAGGCGCCTTATAAATAAAATTTATTATTATTATTATTATTATAGTAACCACCAACTGCATGGAGATGGTCTTCTAGTCTTCACCTTTAACATGCTTCTCTGGAATATTCTTTCTGATCTCGTCAGACATCTCTCTCCTTTCTTTCTCTAGTCTATGTTCAGTGTCGTGAACACTACGATACCAAACAGCAGAATAATGACATTTATCCCTTTATGTATGCCAGTGTTTTCTTGCCACTTCTTTAAATGAATACATATGTTTTACTGAGGCACACCATATAGAATGCATGTAAAAAATAAAAGGTGCTTGTGTAAATGAAGATGTGGTAAATATATTTATTCTCTAGTCATAGTTTAAAAAGCAGATATTTAAGTGATGAATAAACTAAACTGAAGTCATTGAATGTCTATTGATGTCATGCAAGTTTATTGTCAGATTATGATATAAAATAATGATTGGAAGCTTCCAAACACAGCTGTTTAAAATGCCATTGGTGATTTATCATTAGTTTTGGCGTCGTGTTCTGTCGCCTTCACCAATTAAATAGAGTTGTCATCCAGACTGCCTGTGCAGAAGCCAAGTGGAATGATGTTTTGATGAAAGCAGACATGTTAATGTGCAGAAGGGCTGAGCAGGGCTCGGCGTCTGCTTCAGGGGCTCACCTAACCAAGAGTGACACCTTCCTGTTTTAAACATGATCCATTATGCATGAGAGACCTGTTCTTTATGAGCCATGCTGCTTCACATTGCACTTTAGCACTATCACCTCGCTACTTCAAATTGCTCCCGAAACACAACACATATTTCCTGTAGCTGCTCATCTGTCCTGCCGAGATGTTGATGTGTGATGCTGCACTGATATATGAGGCTTTTAATCAGCAACTGTAGGAATCTAATGAAGCTGAATAGATCTGCTCTTTATTAAGTGAAGCATTTACTGAGGCTAAGGCTGTGAAAATCCCACCATTGCTGTTTTTATTTATGGAAAGACTTATGAAATTAGTCACTAATTTAAGTTTTACTCAAATCTCTGTGGATGGTCAGAAATCTTTTTTTAAGAAAAAAAATCAAAGAAAGGAACTCAAAATTATCACAAATTTTTTTTTGTTTAATTTGCAACTTGATAAAAGTCTCCTATTTGAATCTTACTCTTGTATTTGAATCATGATTTAAGGTAATCAAAACATCTTCTTAAAAAAAGTTGAGTTGGTGATTGGTTTGTTTGAGTTGGTGTGACCAAAGTCACACCAACTCAAACTATTGAATTTTTTTCAAAAGAAGACACAAAATAAGATTTCATATAGCAAACATCAAAATTCTGATTTGGCTTCCACAGCTAAAATTATAACTTGCTGGAGGACCACAATGAATACACTGGTCCATTTTCCAGACTTATGAATCAGTTAATCAAACAAGGACTACAGCTCAAAATCATTTCCCCTTTGCAGAGTAATGACTATGTTAGCATAGTGTTGATGCTGTCAGCAGCACTAAACACTTGCCTCTCTTCATATTCAGTCACTCACTGCACAACTCTTCTGATTTGAACCCATTTAAAACTCAAATTCATCTGAAGAGTACAGTTTAATTATGTCAAGTGTAATGATGGCTTCTCTTAATTGATAATGTAATTATGTCTGCTTTATGTAACTTTAGCAGTTCTAACAAAATAGGAAGATATGCATCTGCATTGTCAAAGTCAAAATACGAGTCCAAAATTCTCTTACACCATTAGTAAACACAGCAGCCTAGAGTAGTATTTATCTTAGTCATTTGTTTTAAGTCCATCTTTTAAAAAGAAATATCACCAATTTCCTAATTATCTGTGAAATGGTTAAATAGAAATAGGCCTAGGAAAAGATTTATGGCCAGTACAGTAAAGTATATCGGTATTTACTGTTGGTCACTTGTGTCATGACTTATTTTAGTTATTTATAGTACATTGACTTTGAATTGATCTTATAATTTTACAGAAGTTAATGATGTCTAGACTGAGGAGCAGAAAGAGAAGCAGAGTTATGTGTTTTTACTGTTAAAGCACTTTGTGCTGCATTTTATTGTACGAAAAGTGCTATACAAATAAAGTTTGATTGTTGAAGTGGGCACCTCCAGAGTGGGAGGGTTGTAGAGTAATGTTAACATTAAACTTTGTGGTATTGTTCTGCTGGAAGGATAGAGAGTGACAATATCTAAAGATAGAGAGAGAAGGGCAAGCAACAGAAGAAAGTGGAGAGGTGATGTGAGCTCTCTTGGATATGTTTGTCAGACTTATCCCCCCCATGCATCTGAAAAACAAGCATAAAGTCTTAGTTTCTGAAATCACATAATTACCATGTATATCTGTAAGATCATAAAATGCACAAAATTCAATTGAGCACTTCTGTAAATTATGATTTCTAAAGCCATAAAACGGTCTGCACTAAGCCCTGGATGTTGTCAACAGCCCTGGTGGATAGACAGGAACTGAGGCTTCATGGGGATGAAATGAGCGATGTGTGAAATGGAGTTGCAGAAAGGTGTAACTGGGGCTCAAAGATCACTGGAAACTCTGTACACAGGGTCAAACAAGTGTGTCATGGGGAGAGAGCATGTCCAAAAGCCATCATTGCTAGCCTCACTAAGAACTATATTCTTAGAGCTAAAATGACTTTACAAAGATTAAGTAACTCAATCACTAAAATCAGCTCTTCCACTTTGTTATTTTACCATTTTTGTGTAAACTACCATTATGCACTCTCAACTCTCTAAATCGTTTTGGCTTAACTTCTGAGCAGAGGGCTCAACGGATCATAGTCTGCACATTGATTTGGTCAGATTTTACATTACATAATGTTATGGCGCTGTAGCAACACCAAGGAATCCAGGACCCAAGCGCAGAGTTAGTCCAAAAGACAGTTTATTTGCAGGAGTTCAGGGAGGGTCAGTTCACACAGAAAAACAAAGTGACAAAGAAAATCTCCTTGAGGAAAAGTAGCAACCAACACATGTGAGAGGGCGTTAAGTTTAAGAACTAAACTAAAGATGCTAAACTCAGGTGACTGGAGAACTATCGACGATACATGGAACTCATTAACTCTAAAACTCAAAAACACTAACACAAATGACAAGAGGACTCGTGACAATACATGAGACTCGAAACTCGAAACTCCAGAAAACACTAAACTCGGAAGGGGCCAGGGAACTCGTGACAAAACATGAACCCAAAATTCTTAAACTCGGGTAAGACAAGTAAATATAAAATCTTGGTTGGAACTAAGACTCACAAACTTGAACTGGCGTGGAGGTCGCCAGAAGCACAGGTATGCAGCTACCACCAGGAATGTAGCATTGATGCGTTATAATCCTCCAGTAGGACAAACGAGTAAGGCTTAAAAAGCTGACCAATTAGTTCCAAAAGAGGTGCAGGTGAGACGCGCGTACAGTGCTCCCGATGGATCATCCCTCCCCTCATCACCTCATCTACAGGGAAAGGGGGAGATGATTAGGACAATGCCAGCACTAACGGAAAAACAAAAACAGACCTTCAAATTAAAACCAGAACTCAACAAAAACCAGAACCACAACACATGAACTACTATTATGCTAATGATGGTTATTTTTGAAAGTATTTTCTACATTTCTAAATTATACATTTGTTTGATTTACATTGTACTTTATTTGTAAGAGAGGATTTTATTGGTGATGCAGAAACAGCTGGTATGTGATCATGAATAACATCCTCAGGCACAACTGTCATATTTACACATAACATCACATTTTGAGGTTTCAGTTAATTTCCCACTCCAAAAATCGCATCAAACAAATCTGGAAACATTAATGGTGGTTTAAACCAACAAAGCGCAACATTTTTTATGAAAATGTCAGACAAAAGATGTTTGTTTACTTATGTATTTTACTATGTTAATTTATCCATCTACTTCCACTGATCCATGGCCGGTTTGTGGGGGCAGTAGCCTAAGTAAGGAGGCCCAGACTTCCTTCTCCCCAGCCACTTCGTCCAGCTCATCTGGGGGGATCCCAAGATGTTCTCAGACCAGTCGATTGACATAGTCTCTCCAACTTATCCTGGGTTTTCCCTGAGGTCTCCTCCCAGTCGGACATGCCGAGAAAACCTCACCAGGGAGGTGTCCAGGAGGTATCCTCACCAGATGCCCAAGCCACCTCATCTGGCTCCTCTTGATGCAGATGAACAGTGGCTCTGATCTCAGCCCCTCCATGATAACTGTGCTTCTCACTCTGTTTCTAAGGGAGAGCTTGGACACCCTATGGAGGAAACTCACTACCACCGCTTGTATGCACAATCTCATTCTTTCTGTCACTACTCACAGCAGGTGACCATAGATGAGGGTAGGAACATAGACCAACTTGTAAATTGGGAGCTTCACCTTTCAGCTCAGCTCCTGCTTCACCACAACAGACCGATACAAAGTCTGCATCACTGTTAATGCTGTACTGATCTGCCTATCGATCTCCCAATCATTTTCTCCTCACTCATGAACAAGATCTAGAGATACTTGAACTCCTCCACTTTAGGCAATATCTGATTCCCGACCCAGAGATGGCACTACACCCTTTTCCGACTGAGGACCATGGTCTCAGATTGAGAGATGCTAATTCTCATCCCAACCACTTCGCATTCGGCTGCGAACTCCAGTGAGTGTTGAAGGTGTTGAAGCCCAATGAAACCAATAGAACCATGTCATTTGCAAAAAACAGAGACCCGATTCTGAGGTCACCAAACCAGACCTCCCAGCCCCCAGTCCCTTGGCTGTACCTAGAAATTCTGTCCGTAAAAGTAATGAACAGAATCAGTGACAAAGGGCAGCCCTGGTGGAGTCCAACCCCCAAGGGAAATGAGTCTGACTAACAGCTGACAATGTCGTCCAAACTCAGACACCGGGTGTACAGGGACAGAACAGTCTGTTTCAGGGTTTCCACCACCCCATACGCTCAGAGACTGCCCGAGGGACACGGTTGAAAGCCTTCTCCAAGTCCACAAAACACATGTAGATTGATTGGGCAAACTCCCATGCCACCTCCAGGACCCTGCTGAGGGTCCACCGTTCCACAGCCAGGATAAAAACAACACTGCTCCTCTTGAATTCCTCTTGAATTTTGCCACATTCCACTTGGCCTGCTGGCACCTATCTGCTGTCTCTGGAGTCCCACAAACCAAAAAGGCCCCATAGGACTCTTTCTTCAGCTTGACGACATCCCTAACCACTGGTGTCCACCAACGTGCTTGTGGATTACTGCCACAACAGGCACCGACCACCTTACAGCCACAGCTCCAGTCAGCTGCCTCAATGATGGAGACACAGAACATGGTCAATTCAGACTCAATGTCCCTTGCTTCCACCGGGATGTGGCTGAAGCTTTGTTGGAAATGGGAGTTGAAGCTCTCTCTGCTAGGGGATTCCACCAGTGGGGGAACCGTAAAGTAGACCTGGGGTGACATTACAAGGGTTTTGCCCAATTCTTCAGTGTATAAGCTTTGTTTATGTCAGCCAGCCTTTGGAGGCAGTCTCAGAGACTCAACTCCTCTCTTCTATGGGATGCACATGCTGTGACGCTGGTGTGGAATCCACTTCTGAGGTTCAGTAAGTGCAAGTTCAGTAAGTGGATCTGTGACGTCACAGTAACTTTTTAATCAAAGCAGCTCAGCTGGACACCAACAGTTTGAGTTGGTTGTGACTTAAACACCCAAATAAAGGCTCACCCAAATAAATGCATAGAAAGACTAATTCATTTCATAATATGTCCTTCTTTAAAATACTTAAAGAACTGAGAAATTTAATGAAAAGGTTATTCAGAAATAAAATGTAAGAAAAAGTAATCCAGACAAGTTATATGACTGTAATGAGTTTTAGATTAAACATGTTAAATTGCTGATTTACACCTAATTATGGTGAAGCAATTATTAAAACAAAATTTAAGAAAAGGAAATTTTACTCTTCTTTTATTTTACCATTTGCAGGACATCACAGCTGATTATTCAACACAAAACCAAACAGAGAGTTGATCTGGTTTGATGAAGTTTTTTATTTATTTATTTTTTATCTCCATCATAACTGTGGTCTTTAGATGTAATAACAGCCCCAAACATTTTGGTTGTTTCAGTACAATAAACCTCTCAAAAGAACCAGTGTAACTTAACAGAGATTTCTGAAGCCTACTTCCTTTCTGCTGACAGTCAGCAGCCCCATCAGCCAATAAGAGTCCCCCGTCTCAAGTAGCTTTCTGCTCCAAATCACTGACTTCTGCTTTGCATTGAAATGAGTCTGGAGCAGAACTTTCAGTCCCCACTCCCCCCAGTAAACACCTTCAGGGGGAAAACAGGAGCCATTATCTAACTGATGTTTGCTTTATACTTCAGGGTTTATAAAGAGGGTGAAAATGTCGATGACAAATCTTTCTTTGTGCAGAGGTAAGAAAGGCTTTAGTGCAGCAGCACTTTTGGAGTTAAGTGGGGGAGGGTGGCAAGGGGGCAGAGAGCAGGATGGGTGGGGGGTGGGGACAGGGCAGCCAGTGAAAAGGATTTACAGATCTGAAAAGACAGCTTCAAAAGCAAAGCAGTGCTTTTGTCAGAGAGTCATTTCATTTCATGAATAAGCGCTTCACTGCTTTCAGTAACAGCCTGGTCCTCATCCACCCACCTTGGCGAACCCACATCAGCCGGTGACAGAATGCCATTTGTGCTTCCAAAACTGCAGAGACCAGGAGGACGAGGCTTATGTGGAACAACTGAAATCTGTGCCACCCTGCTCGAGCTTCGGCAAGACTGCGAAGAGAAGAAGAGGAATACTGGAGGATACTTTGGCTCATCACTGCATGAACTGACACTTTCCTGGAAAAGAAGTCAGTTTTTGGAGGTAGACGTCATTGTTGTCATGTCTCTGACGCTGTCCTGAAGGAACAACAGCACATTAACCATTAACTTCTTTAAAACAAAAAGCTGTGTATGTAACATGTTCAGCCTCTCAGAAAACATTCATTGTGCACAGAGACACAGTACAGAAGAAGGACTTGGTGATCAACCTTCACCATTTGTTGTTCTTGTGCAGATAAATTTTTCCACATAAAACTTCAGCATCAGAGAAGATAAGGCCTCAGCTCAGGAATTATAATTTCTGTGGCTGCATTCACAGAAATGATGCATCCAGAAGAGCTGTGGAATGGATTTATTTGTGAGGATATATGAGGCGTATTTCCATTAGTTTAGGGTAAACCCCCCAGACAGGAATCTTTAGCAGGGCTGACCTCCTTCAGCCAGCATGTCTCCATTTCACTGGGGCACCACACAAGAAGCATCAATTAAACAAATAATACAGTCAGCCACGAGGTAGCAGTAATGTACACTTTTTGCTGTTCAGAAACGGCAAGCGGCATAATAGGAGACAAAAAGGAAGAATGCAGCAAAAGAGTAAGAAGAAACAAGTGAATAATTGATGCTATTTGCATTTTTATTTGCTTTTTTTAACATAAATAGTGGTGGTAACAACTGAGATGTTTTTTTGTTTTTTGTTTTTTTTTTAATAAAAAAACTCACCAGACCTCTGCATTGGGTGTACCCCAGCCTATCACCTGCAATGAGCTGGAATAGGCTCCAGTGGACGCCATGCCTCTGTAGAAAGGATTCAGTGGGTATAGAAAATGGATGGATAGACTTGTCTTGTTCTATCATTTTTTTCTTGTAATCTCCAGCTGTATCAAACTTACAGCAAAATATTTCTGGTCTAATAGGTTCAAATGAGTTGTGTCCACATGATTTATGTTCATGTGAGAGTGATGAACATAATTTTAAAATCCAGATTAGCAGAGACCCCATGCCAGGTAGTTCTTGTTGGCCAACCTGAGTACCTTTCCTACTACAGAAATAGTTTCTCCTTTTAAAGGTTTCTGAATGCCACTTTTACAGGGTCGTTCCTGGTAATGGCCGTTCCTGGTAATGGACATACACATCAACAATCTGGCCCTGAAAAATCTACCAGGAATTCACACTAATGGAAACACGCCTACAATAACTATTTGGGATAAGAGTTATAATTGGTTCAGTATTTTGGTATGACAGTGCAGTTCAACACAGGGAGTGTGTTTTTCTATTATGGCAGGAATATACTGTCCACCGCAGACATTTTAACATTTTCCTGGACATAAAACCTACCCACTGGAGCAACTTAACATAAAAGTTAAATCTCCGTCATTATTACTGCTATTAACTTTATCTGTACATGACAGAAGTTTTACTGAAATAAGTAAAACAGCTGTGAGTAATTTTTGTTTTGTCCCCTAACACCTACTTTGTACACTTACGTAACAGTTATTACTATTTCAGTTCTAATATTTGATGTGTCACATGAGATTTTGCATCTACTGATTTAATAGGGAAGGTAGCAGCCAGCTGCTGTCTATGCAGTCTTCTAGAAAAGATCCTAGCAGAGTACTATAGAGAGAGATGTGACATCTGTTAAAAGTTGGTTGGTAACGTGACAGGAAATTATCCCAAGCACAGCAGAAAGTTTACATCACTATAATGATTAATAAAAGAATCATGGTTTTGGAATGACCTGATCAAAGTTCAGACCTGAACCTGAATGAAATGATATGGTGGCACTTTCAGAGAGATATGTAAAAGTGAATGTTGGAAAGAAGAATGAACCAGAATTCCTTCACCTCTATGAGTGAAACCTTTACTAAGAGTTCCTGCTGCCGATGGAAACATCTACAGAAAGGTCCTGCTGTTGAAGGAATCATCTACTGAGAGTTTCTTCTGCTGAAAGAAACATCTGAGAGTTTCTGCTGCTGAAGGGAACATCTACTGAGAGTTTTTGCTACTGAAGGCAACATATACTTTTTGTGTGTATGTGTGTCTGCATATATTTTAATAGTTAGTACCATGATTTGGTAAAACCTTTATCCAAGAGATATATATGCATTTTAATCTTGCAGCAGACATTTTCATATGGTGCATTAATGTGGGGTGTGTCTCCTTCACCTGTCCTTGAGTCTAATCTCGCATATTTTATTTGTGTCTAACTTCCAAATTCTGCCTAGGAGGACTAAAACCACCAATGTGCAACACAAAAGTACAAGACTGACAAAAAGACAAGTACAGTGATGGGTGCAGTATGTGTAATGTGGTGATCACTGTATTGTTTGTGTGTGATGTGTCTTCACGTTGAGATGCATTATAGTGGGAGATAGACGTGATAATAAAAGACAAGTAGACAAAGAAATATGAGCAAACAGAATGGTGTGTGAGTGAGAGAGAAAAGAGAATGTGAGCAGTGCACAAGGAAACATATACTGAAAATTTCTGTTGCTGAAGGAGACAATACTGAAAGTTACTGCTGGTGAAGGAAACATCTACTGAGAGTTTCTTCTGCTGAAGGAAACATCTGCTGAGAGTTAAGCTTTAGTCACAAAGGCTGCTAGAAATGGTGGGTTTGTGCAAATCTCCCAGTTCGTAGACGTTTGTGGAGAAGTGCATAAGTTCCTGGTGTGCAGGGTGGTACCCCCCCCGCCTTCGCAGGTTTCCTTTTCACTGTGTGTTTTATTTTAATTTTTCCTCCCCCTCTCTCCCAGAGGGAGAGGAAAGGAGAACAGGAGCAATGCAACTAGCACCGAGGAGGGCCCAGATGTCCACCACCCGCGCCCAAACACAACGGCAGTAAACAAAACAAGAGGGCGAGGCCCACTTCCTGAGGACGACACCGGGGCAGCCAGACGGCACCCCCATCACCAGGATGTACCAGCCAGCAACAACCCAACACACCACACTACCCAGCAGCCCCCCCAGGCCCACCCCAAGCGCCAAGTCCACAACCCAAGGCGTGCCAAGGTCCCCACACAAGCCCCCGGGGACCCCGCCACAGGCATCCCCCGAACTGCGAACACACGTACCCACAACCCAGAGCCCACCAAGGTCCCCCTGGGACCTTACCTGGCTGAGCAGGGCCCAAACACCCCTCCATCGTTGAGCCATCCCTCCTCCACCCCAGTTATATAGAGGTGAGTTTTATTATAATATTTCTTTTCTCTTTTTTTTTTTTTTTGCTGAATTCAGAGAAGTGGATGTGATGTGCAGTTAAAAAAAGGAAAAAATGCGGTGTGCAGGGTGGTACCCCCCCGCCTTCGCAGGTTTCCTTTTGACTGTGTGTTTTATTTTAATTTTTTTTAAATAATTTGTTTATTTATTAAATTTTTTTATTATACTTTTTTTTAAATTATTTTTAAATTATTATTATTATTAATTTATTACTCCCCTTCTTTTTTTTTCAATTAAAAACTTAAAGTTTGTGTATATAGGTGCATTAAAAACAGAGAGATGTGATGTATAGGGTGGAAGCTCCCAGCAACCAAAACTCTCACTGATGTGAAGATTTGTGTGTGTCTGTGTGTGCACGTGTGTGTGTGTGTGTGCGTGTAAGTGTAAGTGGGGCAGAGGAGGCAGTCCTGTCAAGAGGTCGGAGGGTCTTGGCCGGTGGACGGGGGGAAGAGAAACCACAACCCCCCTCTCTCCCTTCCCATGCTAGGCTCCTGCCAGGCCTTTTTAACGCACACACTAGACAAGAGCACAATCACACAAGAGCACCTATCACATCACCACACTCACACAGAGGGTTGGAGGTGCCGAGTTTGAGTCGGGAGGCATCATGGGGCGAGAGGAAGCAGGGCAGGAGTTCTCTGCCACCTCTCCATACCACCCCCATACTGACTCGTGCCCTTCTTTTAATGCACTTTAGCACGACTTTATTATCACTTAGTTTACATTCACAGGTTGGGTAGCACACACACTGTGTTCTGATCAGGAACTCAGAACACAGC
>JAOWBL010002445.1:0-13668 GCA_028564865.1 Zenarchopterus dispar | reverse complement strand
TGCTTTTCACTTTACTGTTCGGGTTTTAGTTTTCACTTTCACATTAATTTTCACCTTACAAAAAAAAAAAAAAAAAAAAAGCCAGCCATCGCTGGCTCAGATTCTGAAGAGGAATATTCATCCTCTGATGATGATGATTTAAAAAAAAGAAGTTCGAAGTATATTATTTTTTGTGTTGTATGCCAACTCACTAAATCCTGCCAAAGAAAACCAGTTGGTCTTATGGTCCCCATCTACCAAATGAGGCCAATTAAATACTCTGACGTGGACTTTGTTGGGCCACTATCTCCCACACCCAGTAGTCATGCATATATTCTTGTTTTTGTAGACTCCATTTCAAAATGGATCGAAGTGTGTGCATTGAGGGAAGCTGCAGTTCTGATTACTGCTAACAACTGAATTATCTAAGTCTTTGCCGGATATGGTGTTCTTTCATACCTCATGAAAGTATGAAGGACAGGGCACACTGTTTGTGTTTTCTTTGAACACATTGTGACTGTGCTAGGAATTGAACACAGACTCACAACAGTGTGCCACCCACAAACAAATATGACTGGGCATGTTAACCGACTCCTAAAACAGTTATTTCTACACATGTGGGCGACAAACACAACTTGACCCATATACCTTCCTTTACATTTGTTTTGCTCTGTGCATCATATCTCGTGAAAGGACAAGGTTGAGTCCCCTCTATGATGTTATATGAGTGAGAGTGAGACAGTCCCCTTGATCTTGTCACCCAACCCACCTGAGAAGGGGTGGATGAGCCAGGCTCATCCACTGGGAGGGTTTACAAACTTCTGGGAGGGTTTGCAAACTTCACTCCAGGAAGCACATAAGCATACTGAAGCAGTTCTTTCTGAAAGTCATGGCCCCCAGAAGCTTTACTATAATCTAAGAAGATGGTCAGTCTCCTATAAGGTCAGGGACCTTGCTGGAGTGACGTGTGATCTGCCATCAGATGTACTGAAGAATTTTGTGGACAAGCTGACCATATTCTGGTCCATTTCAAGTTTCCAGGAAACTTTCTGCTGTAAACTATAGACTCACTAAAGTTGACACAAGAGAGGATGCTGGTATTTATCATGTAGTGAATCTATAGCCATTCCATATGTGAGCCACAGTTTCTTCCAACGAAGGTTAAGTGTGCACTACTGGTGCACCTGTTCTTAGACTCTCCAGGTGCTGCTGAGGCAGTTGCTACTGATGCTCATAGTGAACTGCTTCATAGTGAACAGCTATGTGCTGAGACACAGAAAGGCCTAACATCAACTGCAAAGCCTGATCACGTGGCTTGAGACAAAGAAACCTTCTAAATGACACAAATCCCCAGCAGGCTTTGCAGGCTTGTTTGTTTTACAACTCATTATAAATTATGTCACTGGCCTCTCATTGGGTATGGGGCCCAAAACCCAGCAGGGGTCCCTGCAGGTACACTGCAGCCCAGGCACAGCTACAAAGAGCAGCTCCACCTTTTCTCTCTGTCTCTCTCTCTCAGGCTCTCACAAACTCTCCCTCACCAAATTCAATATAGAGCCCATATCTCCTGATCCTGGGAAGTGCAAAGGCCACAGCTCCAACTTTAGCAGGCTGAGATACCAGTCAAAGGCTTGTCTCCTCCATCACTGTGTCTGAAGACGCTGACCAGTTGCCAGGAAACAGTAACTATGGTCTGTCTAGCCCCAGCACTGCAATGAAATGACCTGCAAATGCTCCAAGCCCAAGACAAACTGAATGAGGGATCTGTGCACATGAATGTCTTCAGATCAACCCAGAGACGACGGGAACCCAGCTGCTCTACCAACGCTACATCCCCTCATCCTCATGGAGACAGATAGACGGAGACAGAGACAGAGAGGAAGAGAGAGATGCTCCTTGCCAGGGCCACCAATGGAGTATAATCATTCAGCTGTTTACTGAACTGAGAGGAACGCTGGTCTGCCAACAACAAAACCATCACTTCCATCACTTGCAAAGCAATCCACATCAGGGGCTGACAATAATTAATAACCCTTTAATTAACAGCAGAAGGCTTTATTTACAAAAGGCAGCAACACAGGTAGATCAAATTTGACGAAACAAAGTGACAACAAAATTATTCCCTTTCAGGCAAAGTAACAACAAAAGTAGACCCATAGGAAGAAGAAAAGTATCAACCAAAATATCCCTCACACAGCAAAGTAGCAACAGAAGTTAACCAAAAGCACCATTCACAGTACCAATGAACAAACAGAAAATCAGTCCACAATATCATCACAGCAAAAACTCGAGCATGCAACACACGTCTTACTTAATGGTAAAAGATCACAATAATCCTGCACAGGAGATTGGGAAAGAACGGTTTAAGTAATCAGCTGATCAACACGTAACTGGAAACAGGTGTGTCGGGATCCGGTGCTTACAAAGATTGCCCCACCCCCAACACACCTGACTGCTGAAAGAGAAGGGCAGGGAATAACCAAGACTCCGAATCATAACAGGACATTCCTTATGACACTGACGCTGACACTTTTCAGCCTATTCGGACCCCTTTGCATGAGACTGTCAACATACCTTAAACTGTCATCAGTCCTGCATCTCACACAGTAACATTTCCTTCCTGATGGTGCCTCTTGTTATAACTTAAAGGTCTACACTAGTATCTAGAGTCACATCTGGATGGGCACACAGTCAGTGGACTAATCCTTATCATTGCGACAGACTCAACTTCAACTAAACTTTTTTTTTGTTTCTGTTTTGTGTTTTACTATGTGAAGTGTTGTGCTCATTTCGGGTTTCTAGTTCTTGAACAACCTGTCATTGAATAGTGATTCTGTATTCAGCTGACTGATGAAGCCTTTTAGTAGGATTTACTTTGGTCAAATTTTAAAAGTGAAACTGTTAAACAACAAGAAGAGAATCCATACTGTATATACAATACCTATGTTTTGATATATTTTTTCTTTTCTACTAACTACAATGGATGTTGATTATGGGTATTGCTGATGTATGCCAGATTAGGTATACTTCATTACATGTAACCCCATTTGGTTCTGACAATTTAACTGTTTGTTCATGTATGACAACATATAAAATGCACACTGTAATTAGTATTGTACGTTGGGCCACAGTGAGGGGGAGAATCATAGATTGTTTAAAATAATGGACAAAGCATTTGGTCATGTGGCCCATTGGTTTCTAAAGAATGGTTTCGAATCCAGTTTTTCTTCATATGGGCACAGCCGTGCTGCTTGAGAAGTGAATGGGAACATGCCCATCGCATGTCAGTCAAAGTCAACTTTGCACTCATCTCCTTCAGTTAAATGCCACTGAAATATCTACAGAGCTGCCATCAGACATTTACAGTGGGATTTATTGTTTAACACATTGACTTGATGGTGAAATCAAAACTGACAGCTGACATATGTTTAATGGTGTGGCTAATTAACAGCAGAAAGTGATTTTCTCCTCTCATGTATTTTTTTTTTTTTCTTTTTTGTTTCAGCTCTATGAAACATGAGTCAATCTGCATATGTCAGATAAACTATTATTATGTATATCACTACTCTGCACTGAACACAGTGGTGATTGTGGTGATCTCTTGTCAGGATATAAGTGTCTGAAAAACTTATCCTGATGTCCCAAGTCAGGGGAATTCTGCAGAAAACAACTTCAGAATCAAAACCAATTTATTAAGAAAAATAAGACACAACCCATAACCAGTAGATATCTGCGAGAGCCTTTTTTGTTCCTGTCTATTACAAAAAACAAAGAATCTGAATCTTACAGAACAGAGTTCAATTAGTTATCACACACCAGACTCCTCCTCTGTGGCATTCCAACATTTTCCCATGCAGGCTTCCAGTTGTCTTCTATCTTGAACAAGTGTCTTTTTCCCTCACGTAGTTAGGCTATTGTTCACTACAGCTATGACGTCCTAACTTCTTCAGCATTATAACATATTTGCAAAACAGAAAAGATTAAATGATCGCCTGCACAAATAATCAACCTTGAATATGATTTCATAAACCCACAATAAACCTTTAACAGAAACAATTAAAGCATTAAATTATTGCATTCACAAATAATCAACCCTTAATATGATTTCATAACAAATGATAAACTTTTAAGCAGAAACAGTTAAAGCATTCCCCCACTCTTCATAAGGAAAAGTATACTCGTTCTATGTCATGCATAGGTTGTTATGGAGGTTTCAGATTTGCTATGTATAATCAGAGTCCCACTCTGAACAGATTCATGTGATCCTATTTGCTCATATTCATAGCACCACCTTGTGATTGACGCAACAAAACATGATTAAAGCTTTTTTTCCTTTAACCTTTTAAATTTGACTGCCCAAGCACTGAGGGGATGAGGACCCCTATTGTATTTGTAATGCTTAATATTATTATTATTATTATAGCCTAAACACTGAGGGTGCAAGGCTTCAACTCTGAACAAGTAGACACCGTATTTCTCCTATTTAACGCTCCTGCTCTAATAGACGCGCCCCCACCCACAAAGCTAGGGTGCGGCAATTATTTTTATGTGATAAAAATTGATCGCAGTTATGATCAAGAGTTATGATTTGCAGAGACAGACGCTTACCTTGCTCAAAATTTTCCTAATCTTATGCAGTATTTCATTGATTGGATATTTAAATTTACCATGACTGTCACTTTAACAGCGCTTTGTTTACGTTATACATGATGTCAACAAGAGTGCATGAATAGGATGTGCTACTAGCCGGTATAATGTAAAATAGGCAAGAGCGGATTTATGAAGTTTTGTTGATATTTGCTATGTGTGGCATATAGGATTTTTTTTTTCAGTCCTCATTTTTTTATTACTGGTAAGTATATATTGAAAGAAAGTGCTGATAAGAAAGTTAATTCTTTCATTTAAACAAATTTTGTTGTATGTACATATAAATTAGCAATATGCTACATGGATGAGCACGATCATTGAACATATTTCACAACCAAATAGAGAATGATTTTGGTAGTTTTTTGTTGTTGTTTTTTTAAGTAATTCTTGTATGTTAGACATTTTTTGTGACACCTTATTGTTTTAAAGCCTATCATTGAAGAATTAGCATAATTAGGTCTTAAATAGAGGCGCCCTGCTGGTAATTTGCTACTCGCCCAGGCACGTTAATTAGGAGAAATATGGAATGACAATCTTCGATGAACTCCATAGCACCTTCTGGTGAGGGAAAATAACTTTTTGGTCACATTATGTCCTGTATTTACTCCGTGCATCAGCAAATCATCCCAAAATTTGTACTGAACATACTTAAAATTGTTGTCACGCAATGCAGAAAGTTTTGTGAATGGAGGTCTAACGGCGTCTGTGTCATTTGCTGTGCAACAGGAAGTGGATGTAAGAAAAACATTCATTACAAATGACCTGTTTGTCCCAGAGAAGGAAGATTAAAGGATCAGATCCCTTTCACGAAAGCAAACATTTCATACACTTTCGTACATTCAGAAGTTTATCACTCTATATTTAAGAAAAGATGAATTCATAACCATTGATCATATTTCTGCTATACATTGATTGTTCAACTTCAAACTCACAACAACCACTTCCAGCCCTGAGCTCATTAATTTCTATGAGATTCATGCAGACTCGTTAAATGGTATACATACGGTGACATTTTTAAATTTTGGTCATTAAACATGATTTTTTCATGACATTTGATTTTTGAGTTAGTGTCACCAAACTTTGTAGAAGAAACTGTATATGTCAGAGTGATTACTGAATTTTTTCCAGAAGTTTTGCAGTGAATGGTTGAATTTTGATTATTATTTTTTTAACTGTTATACAAGGATTTGCTGTTTGCAACTAGTACAGGGAAGCAGGGGTGGATCTTGCATTTTTTGGGCCCAGCATTGGTCCTTGGCTATAATTCAGCTGTGGCTTCTCTAATATGAATCAAATTTGGTGGAGATGTTTCCAGTACAACTCTGAACACACTGGCAATGGAATATGGAAGAAAACTTGTAGCGCCACCTATTTGCGACAGGAAACATGTTTTTATTATGTATACATTGCCATTTTGATCAAAGAGGCTTGTAGCAAAGTGAGGTCCCACAGAGGGGGAAAACACCAGTGCAGATTATGCATCGGGCTCCACGAAATATTACTCTCTTAACATGCATTTACTTTGCACTAAAATATGCAAGCTGTCCCTGCTGAACAAGAACAGACCTTTTCTACATCTTGTGTTGTGTGTTTCATGGAAATGTGTCTTTGTGGACTTACAACTGAGTGGTTTCCAAGTCTACAGAGCAGGCACACACACAGAGCTTTCCAGCAAAACAGGCAGTGGAATCTGTTATATAACAACCCTAACAACAATGTCACAGTACTGTCTCAGCAGTACCATGAACAATATCACACAATTAGATGTTGTACTACAACAGTAGTCCATTAAACTGAACTTGCAGCATGTTAATGTATTTTAGTTGTATATATCACTATGTTAAACCATTTAAAGTTAGTGTTTGAAAGTTCTTGAATTATTTTCTCTCTTCAAACCTAGGGCCATGCCAGGATAAATTATGGCCTAACTGCTACCCATACTGTAGCTGTAATATAAGTATTGATTTGATTGTTGGTCATGAATTAATACAGAACTTGTATCTCTTTACTGTCTCTGCAGCCAATGCAATTTTCCAGAAGCTCTCCATCCCAGGGGCTGAGAAACCAGAAACATCATGTCTCGCTTCTCCTCCACTGCCAAGCAGTATGCTGGCACCTCCTATACAAGCCAATACAGCTCCTACAGCTCTTCCCTAACACCCGGCCTTAGCTCTTTAAGTGAGCGGAACAAACTGTCCTCCTCAGGTTACTCTTCATCTAGCTATCTGAAAAGCTCTGCTGTCTGTAGCCGCAACTACAACACCTCCTCAGAACCCAACTGCAATCGAGGTAGAACCATCCCACGTACGGACATCCTCAGAAGCAGCAGTACCAGCCGCCGGACTGAAAGCTTGAGTAGAAATCCTGTCAAAAACATCTTGGAATCAGGTCTGAGTGGGGGCTCTACTTATTCTGGCTACAGTTCCTACTCCTCATCTCCTGCCCAGTCTAGCTACCTCTCTTCTTCACCAATGGCCTCAAGCATCTCACTTACTCAACGAAAATCTGTATCACAGAATGACTTGAGCAGGGACTTAGCCTTTCTGGGGCTTAACAATGCTGCTTCCTCTTCATCCACTCCTTGCTCTTCCACCAATGTGCTGCAAAGCTACCGCAGTCATACTACAGATAAGGCTGACTCATATGGTACAGGATCCCACCAGTCTTACTCAGGTCTTCTACGGAGCTCAACTCAAGAAACCCTCTCACAGAGCTCTGGCCAGGAAACCTTCAGGAACAGCAGCAGCAAAGGATTTATCTCTTCTACATGGGAGTCAAGAAGTACTGCTCTGTCTGACTTTCCAAACAGGAATTTTACGGTGAGCCAAAGTCCCCTGTTGTTGCTCTGGTTTTTATCCATCAGCACTGACCAAGATGTTAGTTGGTAGTCCATTAGTCAGGATGGAGATATACACTCTTACACATTTCCTGACTAGCAGTTCAGTTTCTCCATCAGTGATGAAAGAGATGTGCTGGTCTGATGACACCTTTGCAGACACTTTTTTCCAGACCGTATCTGTTATAACACCAGTGATGTTGACACATGCCTTGTCATTTGTGTGTGTCAAGCTGATGTCAGTGCTGTTTTTCTCTTGATGAAGAGAAGACTTTAAGATAATTTTTAATATATTGTATTTAAGGACTCAAAACTATGAATAGAGATGTGTAAAAATCTGATCTTTCAACACTCAAAGTTAAGCTTACATCCTTAATGTTATATTAATGTTACATCAAAGCTATGCAAACGGGGCCATCCAACAATATGATACTTTGAGTACTTCTTTAAGTAAAGGATGTGGCTGTTATTGTACGTCTCCAGTGGCTGAGTTTGAGACTGATAACCACCAGATCAGAACTATTCTCTCATCAAAAAGACAGCCCTTTTGCCAAAAAAAATTGTTTAAAAAGACTTGCATAACTCATAAGTTTTCAGTAAAGATTTCATGACTATTCACCACACAACTACATTTTAATTTTTCACGTTTTATGTTATGAAATATATTGTTAAAGTCGTGTACAACACCAAGGAATTCAGGACCCAAGCGCAGAGATTGTCCAAAAAACAGTTCATTTCAAAGGTTTCATAAAAGGGTCAGTTCACAGGAAAAACAAAGTAACAAAATCTCCCTGAGGCAAAGTAGCAAATAAAACATATGACGAGGGCACTAAACTCGAAAACTGAACTAGAGACTCTAAACTCAGATGACTGGAGAACTCGTGACGACACATGGACATATAACTCACGTAACTTGTAACTATATAACTAAACTAGAAACACTAAACTCGGGTGACTAACAAACTCATTGCAACACTTGGACACATAACTCATATAACTTGTAACCATAAATGGGAATCTGGTAACTTTCCTAAAGACATAGGAAACTCAGGCAGCTGGGAAACTAAACTATAGACTCAGATAACAAGTAAACTATACATGGTAGACACTAAGACTCACAGAACTGGAAAACACACATGGCGTGGTACAGGAGATCACCAGGAGCACTGGCATGCAGCTATCACCGGGTATCAAGCGTGAATATGGGTTAGTCAGGGACAATCCTCTGGCCCTGGAGAACAAATAAGGGAGGCTTAAAAACCTGGCTAATTACAACAGAATCGAGATGCAGGTGTGACAGGAGTCCAGTGCTCCCGAGGATCATCCCACCCCTCAGCACCTGTCCTGCGAAGAGAGGGGGAAGAGGATTACAAATATACCAGGAAGTAGTGGAAATTTAGCGTAGGTTTTCAAAATAAAACTGGAGCTTGCAAAGTCCCAGGACATAACAGACAGTTCCGGTTTTTGTGGACACAGGCTTTCCACATTAGATGAGAACTCACAAAAACCAGAACCACAACATATATTAAATGGTAAGAATTACTGGGAACCTCTGTGTTTAGTCCATGTTCTTTTCCTGCTTAGAGATTAAACACATCCAAATCTTAAGAATTACTTAAAAATCTTTTGCAATTAAGGGCTGTGTGAAGTCTGGAGTTTCCTCAGTTTTGTGTTCAGTAATGTAAAAGCATTTAAAATCCCTTAGTTGAGATCAGGCATCTGACTTTGTTTTTAAAGATTATTCAATTTGTATACCTGATAGGATTGCACTGTAAAGAGCAATTTGTACTATTTGGCTAAATGTAAGCGAAGAGTATATAGCCCTACGCCTCATAATACATTTTGCTACTTATGTCAGAGGTCACATCATGAATTAACACAAGTGAGCCATTTCCCTGGTAGCCATACTTCTCCTTACATAACACTTCATCCACCATATGTTTACATTATGAATTGTTTGTTTCTTCTTCATATTTTACCTTGTCCTATCATTCTAATACAAGTTTTTTTCATGTATTCATAGAATCTGATTGCAAAGCATTTTTTTCCTTTTCTGGCAAAATACTTGGTAACACTTACGTAGCGTCTTTTTAAACTTACTCGGGGTCAATAAAAGTGTTTTGAAACACGCTTCACATTTATCCATTCACACATACACACTTACATTGTAGCACTTCTATTACATAGTTCCACTCTATACAGCAGCACTTTGATTTTACAGTCAGTTCAATCTCAAGCCCAAGGACACATCAACACATGACAAGTCTAGGGTTTCTTTTACCAAAAATCACATTAGAAGAAAATTATATTTATGACTTGATTTATGGCATCCCGTGAACCTGCACCCAGTCTCTTGGCTTTCCTGTTCTTGAATGTTACCAGGGATTTGCGCCTTCGTATTTACATTCATGAAGAATCGCTTCATCATAGACTTTGAACAAAGGCTCACTTTCTTTCAGGCTCACTTTCTTTTCTCAACTTTTGTGAATGTTTTGAAGTCCCTTCAAAACATTCACAACTAAACCAGGGAAAAGCTTCTGTGATCATCTATTTTAGCCATCTTCAATTGTCTTTGAGGCGTTATGATGTTGTTTAGCTCACAAAGGTTTTTTTTAATTTCATTTTGCTTTTTAAAGAATACATGTGTTTATTTGGCTACCCCTAAGGTTTTCAGCCTATTGATGGCCTCCTTCACTTGCATTTAGAACTGCTTGGACTTTGTTGGTAGCTCTAGTCCAGGGATGTCCAAAGTTGGTCTTCGAGGGCTGCTGTCATGCCTGTGTTAGATGTTTCCCTGCATAAACACACTTGATTCTAATTAATGGATCATTATCACTTGTCATCAAGGTCTGAATGAGTCTGATAATGACATGGTCATTTGTGTCAGGGTGTGTTGAAGGAGGGAAACATTTAAAACATGCAGGACAGCAGCCCTTGAGGACCAAAGGCCCCTGGAGGAGGTAGAAGTTGAACTAAAGAGAAGGAGAAAATGAAGTATAATGGAGCAAATTAGGAGGAAGAAGAGGAAGGGATGGTAGGCAAAAATACACTTAAAGGAAGACATAAACTGACAGAGGTGCAGATACATACAAGCAGACATGCATAAATGTAGGAAGACAGCAAGATATATATGATGTTATAATTAGACAGTTTTCTCTCTGCCTCTGCTTATTATCATCTGCAACCATAATTTAAATGATTAGTATTAGATGTTTGTGTTTGTATGTGTATGTGTCTGTGTTTGTGTGTGTGAGTTTCTCAGTGTTTATGGATTAACATCTGTTTTATTTATGAACAGTAATTTAGAGAAATGATGAGATGCTGAATGAGATCTGGATGAGAGTCAAACTGCTGAAGAAACAGCTGAACTCCACTGAAATTTGAAAAACATGCTGAAATCAGGTGAAAATGTGACGAAACTGGTAAAACATAGCTCAGACATTCAAAAGCTCTTCAAGTTATGGAAGAGAAAGACCAGAGAACGATAGAAGGAAGCATTGTAAAGAGGAATATTAGCCGAAAAGAAGATAGGAAAAAATCAGCAGAAAAGAAGAAAATCAGCTGAAGACAAGAAGATGTGCTCAACTGAGACAGTTGACCCTAAAAGAAGAAAATCAGTTGAAGAGAAAAAGATTAGCTGAAAAGAAAGAGCCGCTGAAAAGAGGAATATGAACTGAATATAGGAAAATAACTTGAAGATGCATGGTATTCCGGCAAGAATTTTCCATTACAATGGCCTCAAGACTGAGACATCAAGTGAAAGGAAGAAGAGTTGTAGCAGTTTCACCCCTTATAGGGCAAGTGACCATATTTGATCAATTCAGTAGAACTACATTCTATGGTTATTACAAAAAAAGTTACAATGTTAATAGACATCCTTTAATATTCTCCAATAAATCTCTAGAGTATATCTAGAATCATCTATCTAGTATCCAGAATTTTGAAATTTCAAGTACTTTATTGACTACCCTATAAAAGGTTAAGAGAAGATAAGGTACAGAGAGACGGATCAGATGAAAAAAAAGATCAGGTAAAGAGAAGAACATTGCATAAAGACACAAACATATGCTGAATAAGAGCAGACATGTTACCACTAACAACTGTTAGTAGACAGAGCAACTGAAATATAGGCAGAGATGTGCAGAAATACAGAGACAGAAGGAGGGATGGACAGGAGCCTGATATTAAAAGGCTACTCAAGTACATTTATTACATTAAATAGTATAATGATTTTTCACACTTTCTCCACACTTTCTGTGTGGAATTTGCATGTTCTCCCCTAGCTTGCATGGGTTCCCTCAGGGTACTCCAGCTTCCTCCCACAGTCATGCATATTAGGTTGATGGAGAATTCTAAATTGCCTGTAGGTATGAGTATGAGTGTGCATGGTTGTGTGTCTCTATATGTGGCCCTGTGATGGCAACCTGTCCAGGCAACCTGTCCAGGGTGTACCCCTGCCTATTACCTTGACAGAACCAATGGGTATAGAAAATGGATGGATGGGTTCTTGAGACTTTTTTGTGCGGGTCACCAAATAGCATAAAAGTTGGCAAACCTACCAATTTTTCATGCATTTAGGTAAAACTCATATGAGGGGCTCAATTTTCAAAATTTTTAAGGTGGCACCATTGAGCTGTTTTTCCAAATCCATGAAAGGTACCTTTGAAATATGAAATTTTTCACCAGACCTGATGGGTGTACAAATTTTGGTGGGTTTTGGTGTATGGTAAAGCACTGAAAATGCCAATTTCGTTGTGGAAAAATAATAATATTTAAAACTACAGCATTGAGCATTGATTGCAGCAACAGCAGTGATCCGACCCCTACATCTATAGCCAATGACAATAGGTGCCACCACCTTCCTATGCTATTCTGTAAAGTCACAAGCTGCATTACAGTAAGTAGGTCAACAATATGACAATGATACCCTTCAATGTACACTTTCTGATATTTCTGTTGAGTGCTGAAGGATCATCAATGCTGAGCTCAAAGGAATAATGTGACGGAGGAAATAGTCCCTTTGAGCCTCTTCAGCATCTTGATTTGCGATAGTTGACACTGAACATTCCAGCAGACCCCTGTGACCCAATAATGGATTCAGCAGGTATAGAAAATGGATGGATGGACACTGAACATCTCTTCTCACTGGAGGCTTAACATCTAAGAAAAAGCACTCTCACTACAAAAAGAGGGAATAAGAAGAAAAACTTTGGCACGCTCACTTAACATGAATGTGATCAACAGCACTCAACGCAACATGCATCTGTGACTGGCGAACCTGCACCTCATAGTGGTGAGAACCAAGCACTACCTTTCAGCCAGCAATGATACATCCATCACATTTACAACTTGAGTACATAAATTAAAATCTCGTAATAGAGACATCATCAACCTAATAAGAACTTCCTCACAACATCTGGCATTCCTTTAATCTCTCTGAGGGGCAAAGCAACACCAAACATTAATCTACTTTCTTTCTTTCACCATATGGTGGCACTATGAGTATGAGCTATCATGAGTATTCAGATCTGTTCAGAGTGGGGGTCTGTCATACAAAGGAAATTGGAGTTCTCTTGAATAATGCATGCCTATAGGGCCTTTTTGGCCGGTGGGACTCCTGAGGCAGCAGATAGGTACCGGCAGGCCAAGTGGCACGAGTCTTCAGTTGTGGCCGAGGCAAAAACTCGGGCATGGGAGGAGTTCAGAGAGACCATGGAGAAAGACTTCCAGACAGCTTCAAAAAGGTTCTGGTCCACCATCCGGTGGCTCAGGAAGGGGAAGCAGTGCACCACCAACACTGTGTATGGTGGAGATCGTGTCCTGCTGACCTCAACTCTGGATGTTGTGAGTTAGTGGAGGGAATACTTTAAAGACCTCCTCAATCCTGCCGACACGCATTCCAATGAGGAAGCAGACGCTTTGAGCTCGGAAGTAGGGTTGTCTGTCTCTGGGGCCGAGGTCACTGACGTGGTTGACAAACTCCTGGGTGGGAGGGCACCGGGGATGGATGAGATCCGCCCTGAGTTTCTTAGGGCTCTGGATGTTGTGGGGCTGTCTTGGTTGACAAGCCTGTGCAACATCGCGTGGACGTCATCGGGGACAGTGCCCCTGAATTGGCAGCCTCAGGTAGTGGTCCCCCTCTTCAAAAAGGGGGACAGAAGGGTGTGTTCCAACTACAGAGGGATCACACTCCTCAGCCTCCCTGG
>JAOWBL010002443.1:0-13672 GCA_028564865.1 Zenarchopterus dispar | reverse complement strand
AATACACTTGAAAAACATGCAAAAACATGAACATTTCCGACTGTTTTAGAGTAGCAAGGCAGTCTAAAACAGTCCTTTAATTTTCTTTAAACAAGGCCTTTTCAGTTTCTCAGAAACTATTTTTCTACGAAACAGTGTGAAGACGCGATCCATCTTTTTTCTGTCTATTTTACTTCTCTTTTCCACAAATTCCTTTGCAGCTATGAATAAAAAGAAATGTGCCTAGGGTGATAGACTGAAAAAAGAAATGTTATAATAATGGATAAACACATACCTTATGTGATGGAAATTTTAAATCTGTGACCAACAGATAAAACCCAGCTGCAGACGAATGATTTTTCCTTGTAGAACGCTGTTTTTGGGAATGTGGGCGTACTTATCTCAGTATACTGCGGCTCTCTTTTTCCTGTGGAAGGAAATGAGACCACTACTGACCTGTTGTTTTTTCCACTTTAACTAGACATTTTGTAAGAGCTTGTTCTTCTTTTTCTTCCTTTCTTCCTTTGTTTCTTTTTCTTTTCTTTGCTTCTCTTGTCTTGTCTTTTTTTTTTAAATTTTCTTTCTTCCCTGGTTTCTTAGGTATTCCCTGGAGATGGGACCATTGAATTGCTATTTATCCCCTCCCAGGATTCCCTTCCTTCCTTTAGCCTGTAGTGGAAGTCTACAGGAAATAGCACAAAAGAAAATAACAGAATCTTTCAATGCTTATTTATTCAGGATGAGTGTGAAGGACAGGGAACTAGCGTTGGCCTGATAATATTCTCAGAGCATGAGATTTAGAATATGAAGAACAGAATAATGATGCACATTTTAATGGTTAGTTAGTACCTGGTACAACTATTTTACAAAATACTATCCAACAATTGACAGTACTATATATCATGTCTGAGTACAGTGTATTTCACAAATATATTTATGCATCAGAGGGGTGTGAAAGATATGTTTGCCTTGGGCAAATGTGACATGCTAGGTATTCACCAACTAACTCTTCAAGGTGGTACTTCAAGAAATATTGTTTACCAATGTCCCTGACCCCTAACCTGGTTCAAATTACAGAAGGGGGCTCTTTGTGTGAAATGTGCATATTTTCCTTGGCTTTTGAGGGTTTTCTGCAGGATTTCTGGCATCCCTCAAAAATATGCTGTCATTTAAATGGTACTTCTAATTTGCCCACAGGAGGGTGTGTGAGTGTTTGTCTACATGTTGCCTTGCCATGGACTGGAAGGTTTTACAGCTGATGAGAGCTGGGATAGCCGTGTGCAAATCCAAGTGACCCTGAATAGGAATAAGTGAGTATAGATAATGAGTGGATGGCGGGGATATAATTCCGATCTAAGTTGTTTCCCATCTTTTGCTTGATGGCAGCTGAGCTCCAGTCCTTCTTTGATAGATGGCAATAGAAAATAATAAATAGATCACTATAACATTTTTCAGTTTCAATCTAAATATATATTTTATTTATTTTTGTAATTTGTATCAGTCTATACTGTGCATTTTTGTACTTCAAATATTTTTAGTGAAATACCTTTATTTTGAAAAGTAAAAACAGTCAGTTGATGGTCTGTAGACGATACCATCTAGTTTATAGGGGACACCAATAAATGAGCCCACATGGTCTGTACTTTAAATATCCTCAACGTTTGTAATCTTTACGAATCAGGATATATTTTATTATAACTAGATACAGTAGTGCGTTTGAATACACTCCATAGGGATAAAATGTAAAATAAATATTTTCAAAGCCACGGTTGTCACCCTTTACGATTTCTAAGTGTGACCGGAAACAGCACAACTTCCGCTTCCAGAGGCGCCAAACAAGAAAAGAGGTTTGTATGTTTACATTTTAAAATGAACTGCAAATAAAACTGGTAGCAGGTAATATTTACTATTTCACGCTAAATGTCACGCACCGACTGTTAATATGCTGAATATGACATGAAAGGTGTTTCGATTGGGCTTTTTGGTGGTAAAATAAAACCAACGGTAATGGCACATCTGAACCAGAATCAGCTACTAACGTTGATGTCAATACTTGGGTCGTAGCTGCTTGTGTTTTTGTAATTTCGGAACGAAAAAAATCCAGATTTCAGTTATCTAAGATTTATATTTACATATAAGAAACGTTCGACGGCTTGAGAGTTTATGTAACCCACATTAACGCTCTGCGAGGCCAAAAAAATGTGTTTTAATCATGATTTACTCGACATTAAAGCCAGTATGCTTTGTAAAAATAATTTAGTTCGATATAAACTGTGTCCATATCAAGCTTTCACAGCGTACTTAATCCGATGAAATTACTATATTATATATATATTTTTTCAAATTGAATATTTTTTTATACTTGGGTGTGCAAATTAGAGGTATATCACTCCATACCTAGTTTGAAATAAAAAGTGCTGATTTTTTTTTTTTTTTTTACTCCGAACGTGTCATTTTGGAGGTCGTCTTATAAAAGCTGGACAGAGGTAGGGGACAGCTTTTTAAAATATTGTTGAAGGTTTAAAGCACTTTTTTCTGATTTTATTCTCAGTTTGAATTAGACAATGGTGTAATCTTAGGCTGTCACTTAACAGCAAGGACCAGAGCTATATCACTGTGTTGTTGGTTTGAAATAACAAAGTTCAGATTCTGACCCATCCTGCCAGCATGTCAGGAAATAATGAAAACTGTCATAAACAAATTTAGTATAGCACAGCAGTGATGAAGGTCTGTGTGGCCTCAGAGTAAAAAAGTTTCGAGTTTGAAACTGAGCTGGGACTTTTCTGTGTCTGTTTTCCCTTAACTATCTTTTCAGCTTCCAAAAACATACATGTCAGGTTGATTGGATATTATAAGTTTTCTGTAGGGGTGTGCATGAATGTGCATGGTTTGTCTGCATGTTCCTGTAATGGAATGGTGATCTTTTTCCATCATCTCATGGGACTTTTATCCCACCCCACCTTGAACAGGATGAAGATCAGAAGATGGATGGATTTTTACTTTGAAATTGCAGATTAAAGTGAATTTGTGTGAAGTGAGTGTCTGAAAACAATAATTGTTTAAACAAGAAGAAGTTGCATATTCTCCCTTTTGAGATTTTGGTTTGGTGAACTATTCAATATTTTAACATGATCTTTACTTACAGCAAATTAATTAATTCTGCCTCACTCAGTGGATCAACTTTCTTATAAGTGTAGTAATAATGCCCAGTTGGGCAAAATACAGTCTGAGTACTGGATGCAGCCCCTGGACCATCTCAATCTAGTTCTCCTTAAATGAAAGTGATAGTTAATAAAATGCATGTTGATAAAGATACTAAAAGGGGATTAAAAACAAAATTTACACTTTATATTGCCATTTGTCTCGACTGCAGTAAAGAGCACCATGCTTTCTTTGTAGTGACGGTTCACTAATTTCAGTTTTGATCCAGAACATTTATTATAATTTTTTTTAGGTTCATGTAGCTCAAAGTAATGCTGTCTACTACAACAAATACTGTCTGTAGGAAGGCTGTTATGTTTAGCCGAATTGTAAGATTTTTGTACAAGATATAGACTAGTTTGTAGTGTTTTTTAAATTGAAGCATATTACTCTAACATCAATATATAACTTACAGTTTTTGGTTTTTGTTCCAGGTTGAAAGATGACAGTGTAACAGAAACTCTGGTCACTCTGAGCTCAATTATAACTGGTCATAAGTGGTTCATAAGTGCTTGAGGATGAGCAAGTGGGGAGACCGGGTGAAGAAGGTTGAGCAGCTCGCTCAGTCCTTCCAGCAGCATCCTCTGACGACACGCTACAAACCTCGACTGTGGCCATGCGAGCCTTCTTCTGTCTGGAAACTCTTCCCCCGTCAAAGCATGGCAATCAGCTTTGCTCAGAGCTGCAAAGAGGTACACAAGACACCTCCCTACTGTAGTGCTGTCTTCCTCTGTATAAACAGAAAACGGATGACGCATCTGTCTTGTATATTTATAGGCTGTGCATGTTTTTGCCCTTGAAAAAGAAGAGGCGGCACAGGGTCAGCGGATCTATCTGGTTACCAGTTATAGCGAACTGTGGCATTATTACAAGTAAATATCAGTTCTACATTTGAGAATGAGTTGAAACATCACTTGTGGTTTGGAGAAATGTTACTGATGAATTTGTGGCCTCTCATCTTCATTTGTCCAGAGCGTACCCTCACTCCCTGATGCACTGTTATGAGGTGATACCAGAGGGTGCCGTCTGCAAGCTTTACTTTGACTTGGAGTTCCATAAGCCTTCAAACGAAGGGGTTGATGGGAAATCAATGGTCACTTTGTTTATCCAGGTAGGGAGCATTTGTGTCCTGATTCACCTATTTAACCTACTGCTCTCTTTATCACATTTACATTTAGTTATTTTCTGTTTCTTGGATCTTTTTTTGTACTTTGTACTACTATTATTCATTTGATTTTCATTCTTAAAATTTAAAAGCTGTATTATTTGTCACATACTCCAATCTTTTTCTTTTGTACCAAATATGAAGATGTTGGATTTAAAGCATGTTTACATTTTTGTGTTTGTGTTTCACAGTTTGTCTGTGACAAGTTGATGGAGGTTTATGGGATTGACTGTTCTGCGAAAAATGTCCTCAATCTTGACTCCAGCACAGAGGAGAAATTCAGTCGGCATCTTATCTTCATCCTCCAAAATGCTGTTTTCAAAGACAACATACATGTTGGTGCGTTCACTTTTACGTGCTGGCAACTGAGTGACTTTTGTACTGTCATGTAATGTAAGTGATTCATATATTCTGCCTGTAATTTTTTTTTTTTCTTTTTTATTAGGAAAGTTTGTCCACACCATTCTTCAACCCATTCTGAACAAAAAAGGAAGTGGAAAAGGGCTGAATTCCCTTGCAGAAGATGAGGAAACTTGGTCTGTTTTTATGGACTTGTGAAAGCCCATAATTTTTTTCCTTTTTTGTCCTTCTGTCATCAAGTTATGCCATTTTTCTTTAATGTGCTGACAGTAGACCATATGTTCTTCCTGAAAGGAAGCTAGCAAAGGCTGATGGGATATCTGAGAGTCCACAAGTGAAAAGGCGTAAAAAAGAGGAGAAAGACCTCGGCTTCCTCCTGATAAAAAGCAAGGATGGCCACAACAGTCTTTTTGTTGACCTTGGTGAGACAAACTGGTATTATAGTTATCCTGTTTTTTAACCTTTAGTCACTTGAGATCATAGAGGTGACATGTTTTTAACTTTCTCTTAAAATAATGAGGACATGAACATTGAAGCAGGTTTAGTTTGCTCTCATCATTGATTATTGTTCATTCATAAAAACTTTCCAAATGGCCCCATGTGGGGGGACTTGGTTTTCTTCAAGGTAGGGTTTCAGTTAGGTAGATTTTAGTTGTAATACTCTTCCTACTGGTTATTGAACCAGTTGTCTGTTTTTTTTTCTTTTTATATCAGTACTTTGTATTATCTCTAAGGGATAATATAAAACAAAATACAGAAAGACTTTATTTTCTACATTACCACTTTGAAGAAAAATTACCACACCGAGAACACAATATGCAACTTGTTTAAGTGTTTCAATTATTTCTTTACCATATTTTAATTATGGATTTCTCATCATTTAGTTAAGTTGTGTGCATGAAGTGAATGTACTTACACAAGTAGCCTGCAGACGTTTACAACAGAATATCCGGCTCCAGATGTTGTTTCGGTGGTTAAATCAAAAATGACTACTGCTATTATACTGACCCAGCTGATGCTGCTCAGTCGTCGACTTACGTCGACTAAAGAGGAAGTGATGATGACTAGCTGTTTCCTGAGCCAATTGTCAATCGAAAGGCCAAAGCTCATATTAGAAATAAATGTCTTGCTTTATGTAAATTCTCCTGACATAGTCCAAAAAAAAAAAATCACCCCACCCAAATTGTCACAGGTGGGAAATCAAACAAAAGAAACAGTTTTTATAGCCAGGATGTAAATATGCTTATTCTGCTCTAAAGTTGGACATTTTAACATGGAAGTCAATGGAGATTGACTCGCTTTTGCAGCCAGCCTCTCGCGGTCAGTCCAGGAAGTACACCAAGTCTTGGTTGGTCTCAAGAATCTTCCCAGAAGTGGTTGGTGCTTGGTTGTATCACACAGCGCACCATTTTTTTTTCTTATTAGGCATAATTGTAAATACTGCCTGATGTGTTACTCAGAGTGCTGCTCCTGTGCTTCGGGTGGTAGCAATTTACTCTCTGACCTGGACAAATAAATAAATATAAGTCTCCATTTGCCTCTTAAACTTCCCTCTTAAGTCATTCATAGTCTCTGTGGTGTATAGCATTAGATATTTGTAATAGAACAGTGACAGAACTGAAAGTAAACTCAGTTTTTGAGAAGGTGGTAAGTTTAAACAGTTAAACGTAAAGAAGAAATTTATCCTAATGCTTAAGTGAGCATACATTTAGGTCACACTTAGTATATACTTTCTTTTTTCTTCAATAATTCTCATTTGTGTATATCTGGATTTTAATTTGTATAATTTACACACACAGGTGTCTACACCAAGAACAGGAATTTCCGATTGTACAAATCGTCAAAAGTTGGGAAGAACGCTGCGTTCACGGTGGCAGAAGACAACAAATTTATTGCCAAATCAGAGAAGGGAATTTCTCCTGAGCAAAGTGTCTTTCTGGCATCCTTAGTGTGTAATGTGAGGTATGTTATGCAACTAACTAACTTTTCTTTGTGCTGAAATGATCTGTTTTAAGCAGCAAGCCTTATTCCCGTATATCATCAGTTTCACAGGTCAGAGAATACTTACCTGGGACGTGTCAGAAACAAACGAACCTGAAACATCAGCACCTTCTTGTCAACAGGACTCCGCTTCACTTCAAGGTAACGCTGAGCAAAGACCAGCGTTTTTCATCTAAACATGCGACACGTCAGTTCACAGCCTGCTTATCTGTGATGCGCGGTCTGCTGCACATCACAGATAAACAGACTATAAACTGACACACTGTTGTTTTTACAGCAGCGTTTTATGACGGCACCATTCATTCACATATGAGTGATTGATTACGCTGCTGTGTTTAAAAACAGTTTGCACATCAGTGAATGTTCACGCCAATGCTAATAATATATCAGTTAGTAACCAAAATGGGTCTTTAACTGGACTTTAGTTTGCATATGGTGTAAGTTTTTTTTTTTTTTTTCTAACAGTGCTTTGATCTTTTTTAGTCAGAATAGGTTTGATTCTTAAAACCTTTTTCTGTTACTTTACTACCAGGCATGTTTTCTGGCTGGCTATCATCCCCCTACCAAGAAGTGGACAACTTTGTGTTAACTCTGGTTAGAAAGGAAGAAATTCAAGGAAGTAAGTGATCTTATAGATTTCTGTACAACTTGGCAATAAGGATTGAATGAATTTTCTTTATTTCAAATGTTTCTCTAAAGTAAAATCGAAAAGACAAAGTTATTGTTTTGGCTAAATATTTTAAGGCTCTAGACACTGCACGGTTTTGGGCCGTCGCAAACAAACGATGACAGCCGTAAATAAAAATCGTGCAAATATCTTTCACAGTACGTCTGATTCTGTGGGCCCGCGTCGTGCAGCGTGAGCAGGTCGACCACGTCACACTGGTCTTGCTATCAGACTTTCTGATATAATTTTCTCACAGTGCCAGATATCCTACCACTCTGACTACTGATTTGCTGATGAAAATGCAACTTGAAATGACATACTGATGTGACCCAGCGTGGTTCCTAACGTGGAAGCGTGAAGGAAATCGAGCTTTATGAGACTGTGGAAGAATCTGACTCGGTGGAGCTGAATCGTGACCGCGTCACCACTTATTTTTAAAGCATTTGTGGCACGCATAAAAGTTATTACAAACCAGTTCTTTTTCACTTTTTATGTGTTTTCCATCAGTGCGTGCTGATGATGCAATTTTACATGACTCAGGATTAAGCAGATCCAAGTCAGTGTGAGATGTGATTTTAGACGATTGCAGAAATCGTGTAGTGCAGAGGTGTCGGACTCCGGTCCTCCAAAGGCTGATTTTAGATTTTTCCCTGCTTCACCACTTCCTGATACAAATGACTGACTCACTAGCAAACTTGTGCAAACCTTGATGACAAGCTGATGATGATGTATTCATTAGAATTGCTTGTGTTAAAACACGGAAACATCTAAAACCCAAGTTCGACACCTGTGGTGGATAGGATCCTCATGGGACGGCATAAGAGTGACATGATCAATAAATGGTTATTTCAGAACCTTAATTCTTTCCTTCACAGAAAAATCATGTCAAAAGCAAGGAATATGGTGAGAATTATATTGAGAAATTTTCCTTTTTTTTCCCAGACTTAAACACAATTAGACTACAGTCTAAAAGTTCCAAAAGTTCACTTAGAAGAACTTTTTGGAGAGATTTTATGTTCTTTCACATCGAGAGGAGCCAGATGAGGTGGCTCCGGGTATCTGGTGAAGACGCCTCCCTGGTGAGGTTTTCTGACCATGTCCCACTGAGAGGAGACCCAGGACACGTTGGAGAGACTATGTCTCTCAGCTGGCCTGGGAACTCCTTGGGATCCCCCCCAGAGGAGTTGGACAAAGTGGTTGGGGAGAGGGAAGTCTGGACTTCCTTGCTTAGGCTTCTGCTCTCGTGACCCGACTTCGGATAAGCGGAAGAAAATGGATGACTTTATGTAGATGATTCTGTTTTGTGTTTGTGTTCTTAGTCTTGAGATAGCTGTGTCTTTAGTGATCACAACACAATTAGATCTTTTTTTCTTTGAACTTTAGCCCATATTTGTGTCTATATACTGTATATAAGCCTTTTTATTGTAGCTTGTATGAATTTACCATCAACCTGACCTTCACAATATCGTATAAACTCAACAGACATAAGAAGATGGAACTACTTTGCTGCAGAGCAACTTCTTGTCTATGACATTGCCAAATACCGCTGGTGTGAACATGTGGGAAGGTTTCATAAAAGCAACAACATCATGTATGTACTCTGTCTCACGTTCTGAGGGCCATGTGTGGGTTCTTCGTTCTTTCTGACTGGGTCTCGTCCCACTCCGCAGGATTGTTGTGGATTTTAAAGAGGAGGTCTGGTACCAGAAGTGTCACGATCCGGACTGCAGGAACTTCAGGTCTTCAAGTATGTTATGAAGCTTAGTGACTCATATTTAAATGAATTTAACAAAACAAACTGTATTAGGTTAAAGAAAATGCAGATTGATTGTAACAAAGTCTTCCTAAGATAAGCTTTCTATTGTTCCAGGTTATCCACTGCCACAAGATATCTGCGTGAGCTACATCCTGAAACTGGTTGGGTTATTTTAATTCATTTCCTCAGTTGCTAAAAATACTCAGAAATCTTGAAGTATAATCTACTGAAGATATAAGACATTATGTTCTTTAAAACACGAACAGGATGAGGAGGATCAGGCATACTTGATGGATGAGGAGGGCAACTTTGAACCCAGTCAGGGTACAAGCCGAGCACCGCAGCGAACACAGGCGCCTCCTGGTGGATGGGGAGATGAACCAGACGACCAGGACTATTTGGAGAGTCTGGATGACTTTGAACAAAACAGCGGGGAGATCTCAGACCAGCTTCTGCTTACATGTGCAGCAGACTTGGATTCTCAGTAGAGGATAAGGTTTGTCTTAGTTTTAGATATGTTTCATCAGATTTGTGCAAAGAAACACAAATGTCAATACAAGTTCTGTTAATAAACAGATCATGAGGCCTATTTCAGGCAAAAAGGTTCAATAAACTCTGAAATACTAGCTGGCACACAAACCATCATAGACCTGTTATATCTAAAGTATTCCTCCTGCTGATGGAAAAACAAACAAACAAACAAAAAAACTTAACCATTGAAACTAAAGACAGAATATAGAACCATTATTCAAACAGGTAACTATAGTTGTCACCTTAATCATATTTGTTTTCTAGCAAAGGAAAATTGTTGAAGGAGCTTTAATGGAAATATGAGTGAAATCAGTACATCCAATCACATTTAAAAATCTTAAAGGGAAGTTCATTTTCTCACAATTTAAACAAACAAAAAAAGCAATGTAAATGGTGTGAAGTAAAGGCATGGCCATGATGGCTGATTTTTCTCATGCGTGGATAAGATCTTGTATGCAAGCTGTGCAGAAGAAAATGGTAACTATCGAACAAAAATGGAGATATGCCAAACAATCTTTTCGGAGGCTTTTATGATTTTTTTTTTCCCATTTGAACCAGTGAAGCCTCTTTGTCAATAAAAAGACATGTCCAAAACTTACAATATTGACCCCCTAATGAAATTAAACTTTTTTTTTTACTTCATGAAGGGAAGGAATCTAAGAACATCAAATTTTGTGGAACAGAACCTGCTCTCAGCCAGGTGATGTGAGGTAAAAGTTACCATGGTAACAGAGTCTTGAGTATAAGTCACCTCAGATTCAAGTTAACTCTCTCAAAAGTGAAGTAACATTGCTTGAGTTAATACATAATTTTTTTTACCTCTTGTTTGCACCTGTAGCTGCGTAGTGTTCATAAATGAAATGGAAATGGTTAAAAAAATAAATAAATAAAAACAAGATTGTCCCTATGACTGCTTTAAACTAATCAGGTGTACTTGAAAATGGCCATTAGGTGTCTCCCTCTTCACTACTCGGCTTTTATAGAAGACAAAGTTGTACCACAGTTTTGAAAGAAAATATTAATTTATTTTCATTACAAGACCTATGCTTTCCATTACACCTGCACATTTATCCCCTTTTCAGAATCACAACACAGTATGGCTTTTACTATCAATTAGACGTGCAGAACAAAGTTCAGTTGAACCTTTCGAAGTCACCGTTTATTTTTTTGTCATTAAAAGGAAATGAAGACTGACTTCATATGCCATCATGGAAGCATGTAGAATTCATCTTTATAAATTAGCTTCCTGATAGTAATTACAATATTATTATTCCCTTCAGCATTTTTGCAGAATAGAAACTCCAGTTATGGGACTTCGCCTCGCGTCCTGCGGCACTGAAAAGGAGTCTGCATGTACAGTATAGCAACATTCAGTGTTTTACATGCACTGTTAGACACAACAAACAAAAGGCACGACTCCCATAGGCTGGTATCTAAATTCTGATAAATGAAGTCTGTGGTTTAGCCTGCAGCATTGAGACACGCGGGAATGCAGGAGATTACAGAGTATCAGAGTACTCTAAATACAAATATACTCTTCCAGCACATACACTATTTACAGGTCTGAAGATCACATATGTCAATTTAAATAGATTACCAAAACATTAAATAGATTGACATATAAATATTTTATATTTGTCACTGAAAAAGTATTTTCTTTCCTATTTTGCTCCCTAAGTATACAAAACTGGCAGAAAAAAAGGAGCCTCACTTCTTCAGACAAAGTGGTACTAAAGTGGAGAGGAACTCTGATTTCTGGATTTTAAGCTCCTACTCAAAAGACAGAGAACATTAACCCATGTTCTGGAAAATTCTTCATCAATCGCCATCATCAAAACAAAGATGATAAATACTTTAAACTTGGATTCATGGCCCGATTACTTTTAAAGCAACAGCTACAAAAAAATATTTAAATTTTTATTGACAGAAAACATGTAGCGAATTCTCTGTAAATGTTTTGGTTGGTTGTTGTGACCTTCGTAATAAACTCCTTGATTAAAGCTCACATATTTATTTTGGCATAAAGTTGATCGATCTGCTCTCTGAAGTGGTTTCGGAGCTCATTCCTTTTTGCCTTCAGGGTTGGAGTCAGCAGGCCGTTCTGGACAGAAAACATCTCAGGATGCAATACGATGTCTTTCACCTGCAGTGGAGGAAAAAATGAAAAGTAAATAAAGTAGGGAAGACGTTAATGATTAAAATGATTATTAGACACCGTGATGTTATGATAGTTTTAGTTTGTCATCCATTCAGCATGTAAAAGTGACATGCCCTTTCAGCTCTGATTGTTGGGGTACTAAATGAAGTTTAAGAACAGCTTTTGTAGAAGTTTAAGTTAAACGTGACACCAGTCACCTGTTCAAAAGACTTGAGTCCTGCTTCTTTGCCCAAACTCAGGAGGTTCTCCAGAATGGCATCCTTGACATCCTGCAAACGGGTTAGGAGAATGTCAGCCAGGTATGGAGAATAAAAGGTCTTTGTTCACTAGGGCTGGACTCGATACCATTTTATTTCTGAAAAGTTCTGAAACGTGATTGATTACAACAAACATTCAAAGCTTTGGATGCACGAAAGGAGCGAGGCACACACCTCGAGACTGAGAGATGTATGAGAGAGAGCGTGAGTTATTAATATGTGCTCAACTAAAAGAAGCACATTACACGATGCTTGAATGCGAGTAAGAGGGAGGGGAGTCCGGGGGGATTAAATGCAATGTGGAGGAATTTAATTTAAAGTGTGTCACACAACTGTTATCTCCAATATGCCGTCTTGTTTAACAGCTAAAATTAACTGAAGCATTACTGCAGGCGTTGAATATGAAGAAGAAAAAATAAAGTGTGGACGTCCACATGATGGACATATATCAGAGTATCCGGGTCCAGCCCTAATGTGTCACTGGTAAAACGTCCGACCTTGTTGTTGCACAGTTCAGCGAAGGTTCCTTTAAAGCCTTTTTGCTTGGACCAAATAAGTAAAAAGTCTGGATCAGGTACCACAATCCCCACCAGGCATGCCTTGAGAATAAAATGAACATAAGATGAAAGAGGAAGGCAACAAAATGTTTCTAACTTTAATATCAATACATAAAAAAAAAAAAAGGAGATTTAACAGGGATTTGAGTTGGTTTAATAACTGACCTGTAAGCTGTCGCCGTAAACAAATATCTGGGCCACTGGATCACTGCGAATATAAATCGTCTCTATTTTCTCTGGGGCAATGTACTCTCCTTGTGCCAATTTGAAAATGTGTTTCTTTCTGTCAATGAGCTTTAGAGTGCCGTCCTGCAATAAACAACAGGAATACTGATGGTTTGTTTTCCCTATATTGATAATCATATTTTACTTCAAGATTCACTTCTGCTTTACTTACAGGAAGCCATTTCCCAATATCCCCTGTGTGCAGCCATCCGTCCGGATCTAAGGCCTCTGCCGTTTTCTCAGGGTCTTCAAGGTATCCTTTGAATACATTTGGTCCTTTGACGCAGACCTAGAGCAACAAGTCACAAGTGAAGATGTTTTAAGCTTTTCACCACACAAATACTCTGATATTGTTTATAGATTAATATAATGGAATTGTCTATAATTACAAAAGTGTTTTTCATGATTTAGTCTTCTGTCTCCTATATTTTGATCGTTTTTCTAACCCATACTGCATTGTTACAAATATTTGCTTGTGTGTGCATGCTTCATCTCATGTAAATACTAGACAAAGGTTTCTGAATAAAATATATTAACCAAGCTCATAGTAATGAAATAATGCCTTTTAAATACAATGCTTTTTTAAAAAATGAATATTTAATATTTTGAAGAATGCATTTGCTTAGTCATTTTGCAAATACTTTTCATGTTAAAAAAGTATTTAACGCAATCCATGTAGCAATACCTCTTCTGACCACAAGAGGGCACGCAGCTCTGCTGATTGATAAAAGAGCCATTGATTATACTATACTAACAAGTGGTGGTCTGGCACATCTTTGTCCCGCCAAAGTTGCACTTTGTTGGGACATAGGAGT
>JAOWBL010002441.1:0-13675 GCA_028564865.1 Zenarchopterus dispar | reverse complement strand
CCATCCATCCATCCATCCATCCATCCATCCATCCATCCATCCATCCATCCATCCATCCATCCATCCATCCATCAGGGAGAGATAATGTGTGAGGTAACAGCTTGTCCATAAATGTAAATTTATTTGGAATACCAAAAAATGTTAATGGACGACATTAACTGTCACACATAATTGCTAAAACTTAACCAACTTGTGGAAATCTAAGATGATCTGATCAAAACATACAATACATGCAGCACCAAAATGTTCTGCAGTTCTTTAAGTTTTGTTCTTTGTCTTAATTACTTTGCCTCAATAGTTGCTTCAGTATGGACGCCCGGAAGAGGTCAACAGTCCATAACAGAGACAAACCAACCATGCATGCTCACACTCACTCCTACAGACAATTTAGAATCCTAAATTAACTTAACACACATCATTTTGGACTGTGGGAGCAAGCAGGATTACTTGAGAAAACCCCTACAGTTCACACAAAAAGGCAACATCTGTCATGATGTTTTGGGAAAGAAGAGGGCAAGTATGAACATGATCTAGAATATCATTGTCATCTCTGGACCAAAGCTCATTTAAAATTAACTGCAGCAAAGTGGAAAACTGTCTGGTGGTTAGGCAGATCAAATTTTGAAATTCCTTTTGGAAACCATAGATGCTGGACTAAAGAGATAAAGGATCATCCAGCTTGTTATCAGTGCTCATTTCAAAAGCCTGCATCTCTGATGGTATAAGGAAGCATTAGTGTTATAGTGTCTGCATTTTGTGTTTGGGTTTATGCAATTCCTGCTGTATTGAGTTTTGGTCAATATTATTTATACTCTTATGCTGGAATTCAGTTGTGCATGTACATTACCCATTTTATTTTGATTTTACATTTGCTCTGTTGTTTTGGATTTTTGTTTTTTGGATTACCTGCCTGAGGCAGTGTTTTTTGTTAAATATAGTACTTTGTTTTGTACTCCTGTCATATACTGATCCCTATGCAACTCTGGCAAGGACTTTCAATATAGAATATATTGAACCTAAAGTACCTAAAACTCAAGCTCCCTAAATCACTGAGTGCATGTTGTTCTCTTTTAGAGCTGTATGTTTTGGAAAAATGTCAGTTCATAAAAGTTGAAATATACCAAATAAAGAAGGTTAAAACAATATATAAATGAGGGTTTCTTCCGAAAATACATTTTAAAATAAAAAAAGCCATTGATGGAGTTTGTTAATGTGGATTCTCAGTTATCCAGGTCATGATAATCCCAAAGAGCTTGTATGGAAGGCCATTTTTTCTTGTACTGGTTTTGAATATATTTTATCTGTCATTTAAAAAGGGTTTTGGTTTTTTTTTTTAGTTCTAACAGACTGATGGGGTGTTTCAGGGTTATAAACTGTTGTTAAGGCATTTATGCTTGTTAATTATTTAAGTCACATCTAAATTACTACACACCTGACTCTCCTTATAAAAGTCATAAGATGCTGTTGAATGGCCCGCCCACAGAATTGTTATTGGACTGAATTTGACTCTATTAAACTGTAATGAATTAAATCTGTTGACTTTCTGTGTTAAGAGCCCTGAGATGGCATTTGTTATGAATTTGCACTATACAAGCACTTAACTGAAACTTTAAATAAACAAAATAAACTTGTAAATAAAACTTCCCAGTAATCAGAACTAAAGATTCCTTTCACATCAGAGATTAAATATTTTCAACAAAGACAAAAAAAAGTTCAGTTACTTTCGACTGAAGTCTTTTTTTTTTTTTTTGCATTAGTGGGAGAACTAATCAAAAATTATGCCAAAATATAAATACATAAATTATGCCAAACATATTACTCTGTTTGTGAAGGGGCACATTATTGGTCTGCATCAAGCAAAGAAAAGAAAAAAAAAATCTGCAGTTGAAGGCCGGATTAAGAGCTGTTTAAAACATTATTAAAAGGTGTAACGATTATGTTGGGCCGTCAACTTTAAGATGGAACTGTGACCAGAAAAAAAATACTGGACAATGTGTAACACCGGAATTTAAAAAAAAAAAAAATATTTATTTATTTATTTTTGTGAGATCATTGTTGAGATTGATAAAAACAAATCAAATTATCTAGTAATTGAGCACAGCATAGTAATATAAAACAGTAAGACCATCTCCACACATACAAACACAATATGCAGAGAATTCAAGGAACTTAAGAAAAAAGGGCAGCCTTAAGAAAAGCACTCATCAGTGAGAGTAAATGACAAAGTCTTCAAGTTGCGATGCAGCAATCATTGAAATATGGATCAATGGAAAAATGGTGTGAAGAGTCCAGATTCACTGGAGTTATGGATGTACAAGGATAAGAAGAACAGTAGATGTAAGGACACAATCATCATGAATTGTACATGAAGACCCCTTGACATGTAGCCTCCTGTACATGTTTTTTAGGAGTACTGGTTCCTGGTTCACTTTACATCAGCAAACCCCACCAGTGGCTTTTTAATTTTTTTTTTTTTTTTTTTTTTTTTAATCCCTTAACCTTTAATGAACTGATATTTTACTAAAACAGATTTCTCAAAAAGAGAATATGGTATATTCTTTGTGCCCTTTGAGATCTGACTGACTGTGTATTCAGTATTTCAAATATCTAGGCAGCTACCATGCAACACCACATGGGGTTGCTTCAGCCAGTCAGATCTACAACCAGGAATGATATGTGCCCAAAACTTGGGTCAGCTGACTGTATGATTATCGGAAATATCCATATTTCCCCATCAACAGGAATGCTTTCTTAATGGCAGGGGCAAATTCCAAGATGACAATGTCAGGGCTCATTGTGCTCAGATTGTTAAGAATGGTTCAGGGAGCGAAAGATATTGATTTCACACATGAATTGGCCACCAAACAGTGCAGACCTTAACCTCAATGATTCAGAGTCTTTGAGATGTGCAGGAGAACTTTTTTTTTTTTTTTTTTTTTGCAAAGGTTTAACTCTACTGTTATCAATACAAGATCTTGATGAAAAATTAATACAAGAAAATGTTAACACTGCAGCCACCATCAAAGAAAAAAAATTGTCATATATATTTAACAATGGCAAGATACAGTTAATTCAGCTCTGAAGGAAGAATGCAGGAGTTCATGAAAAATAGTGTATACATTGTTTATTCAGCTCTCTTCTAGGTACACCCAAGTAAAGAGACCATTCCAAGAAAGTAGGCATGATCTTCCTCAGCTCAGGCCAAGGGCAAGTTTTGTTTTCCTGGGTTGTAGTTGTTACGCTTTGGAATGGATTAGGAAAACATGTTCCAAGGCTATAGTTGCGCTCTGAGGCATCCTTTTTCAAGAGTGTGGTCCCGCAGCCTGAGGAGAGGTAGATATTGTAGCCTGTGATAAAATATGGTCGATGCACACATTATAAGTGGATTAAGCCCTCTGGCCACAAGGTATTCTCTGGAGGTCAGCGTACTGAAAATTCATTTTCACAGACATGTGAGTCAAAGCTGTGAAACACTGCCACTACCAAGCATGTTTGAGGTTTTGAAATGAAAAAAACTCCATTTGAAAGTTTTGCATTAATTATTTGAAATCTAATGCTCCTGGGATTTCTACAAAAGACAAAGCTAAGAAAACAGATGCCAATAGCACAAGTGCTAGTTAACGTTGGCACCATTTTTTTTTTTTTTTTAACAGTGTTTTCTTTCTCAAAAATATTATAGCTATTAACAGCTGCTGGTGAAAACAACACATCCTAAAATGGATGAAAACTGGCAAACATTTATAACAGCTATTGTTAAATTGAAATGGTCTTTTTTTCTGTCTTGTTTTCTATGCTAGGAGTATTTTATTAGGAGCTACTTAGTAAAATGGCTACTGTAGTTCTTTGCGGACTCAACCCTTCAGACTTCCTGGTCAATGCGGAAAAAATCACATTCATTAACTTCTGCACATTTCTGTTTCTTTCAAACATCTGTTATACTGCAGTATTAAGGACTGCTAACACAAAGTGGGGTGGATGCACAGGTGCATGCAGTTAACATGCAATTCAGTAAAGTGATTGAGTTTCGTCTGGGGTTGTTATACTTACTGAAACTGAAATTTCTATTTTTCATGAGTTCAATATGCCATCCACCCCAATTTTGGACAAGTTGACTATTCTGATATCCTGTTCATCCACAGTTGTAAAGCATGATAGTTACTATAGCCTCCTGGTCAGCTCCAACCACCATATCTGTCTGGAGAACTGCTAATAAAAGATCTTTCCTTTTTTTCCTAGTAAAAACTAAAAATGTTTGTGAAAATTCATTAGCCATAATGATCAAATAATGATACAAAATGAAGAAGTTGCATATTCTACTCTGATCTGGCTCTGTGAAGTCACAGTACCTTGCAAGTCTGAATAGTTTACTGAATGAGACATTTTCAGATCTCACAGGCTTTTTTTTTTTTAGCTGGTTGTCACTTCGAATCCCGAAATAAATGCTCTTGAGCACATTAAGTGTGCATTTTTTTGCATGTCTACTTTGACAATATATCATATTGGCCTCCTTAAAAATTTACCAAACATGTTGGTAACATTCAGAATGAAAAGTAATGCACATATAATCACCCATTATTTATTAATTACATTTTTGTACAATTGCAGGAACTGCACTCTCAGATAGGTAACCAAAATATTAAAAACAGAAGTAGCTGGCTGGGTTAAAACTCCTCTTTCTCATAACTGTTTGAGCAGCAGCCAAAGAGATCTAAGTCTTATCCATTCTGGGGTGAGATATGCCAGAGGTAATTAAGAGCAGCAGAGGTAACGTAGAGATGCATGGCATCCAGAACCAGTTAGTATGTTTTCCTCTCTACTGTGTTTAGGTAATGAGTAGCATTAAATTAATCCCAGCCTTTCTACACCACCAAAATCCAACAAGGTGGAGCTGAGCACATTAAAATTAGGAACTATAACTGTAACTACAGCATGTTTTTACCAATACATTTTTTTATTTTTATTTTTCCTTTGGGTCATCTGTAAGTCTGATTGCTGCCTGGGAGCCTGCCCTTGAAGGGCCAAGTTTCTTACGTATGTGAGTGCTAGTGCTGTTGTGTTATGCATTTGATGTGACTGTTGCAAATGAGCACGAGAATAACAAACGTCACTAAACTATTGCTATGAAATAATTGTTTGAGCATTTTTCCTGCAACACATGGGCAAACCAGTTGCATTTATTAAATCAGGACATCTTTGGCAATGACTCATGGAAAGGACATATCCATTTTGTTACCTTATTTAGAAAGTGGGTTCAGCATACAAAAACACTTAACATCATTTTGTTTTAAAACCATCATGATCTCTCAAATGGTTGAGAGTAGAAACTTAAATGTGAGGTCTTCATTTTAACCCAAACTAGATCCTAAAAGGCATCCAAAGACCACAAACTGAAACACATCTATGAAATATTAAAATTTCTCTATGTACTATGTATGTTGCTGGGGGCTTGACTTCCATAGTTTTCTGCTCTCTATGTGCCTTGGAAGTAGAAGTTGTGCCTGAAACCTTTCTATTGCAGTCATACTGGTTGACCTTGTCATGAAATTAATAAAATAGATTCTGGTGGAACTATAAGCAGATAAAGAAAGGAAATTCTGAGACAGTTTATGCCTGTGAGAAATAATTCAAAGTCTAAGTATCACAGAGACATATACAAGTATCCAGCCTGTCTATGGCCTCAATAGTACCGTCAGAATCATCAAATGCATGCAGGAACCATGACCCTTTCCTGCATGAATCAGTAAATAATTTAGAGTTGCTCTTGCCCTGACAACCAATTTCATGTTCCAACATAACACTCCTTAGTGTCTCAGCTGAATATAAAGGAACCACGCAAGGATGTTATCACAGTTATTGTCAAATAAGCACAATTTTATTATCCAGTACTAAACACAAAATCAAAGCGCATACTATGATGTTTGTGCAAATCCCTATTTTTATCCTCAGTGGCTGATGAGAGGTTTCACGGTGATAAGTGAACTTGTGCTGACCACAAAGAGAATGAATTTACTCTTGCTCAACAAAGATAATGGATGGTTAAAAAAAAAAGACAGGAAAAAAAAGCAGGGGAAATCACTCCCTTATCTTTTCCCAACCTCTCTGCTTTATGCTTTGAATCTGACTTCAAAGCAGTGTGGGGCTGAAAGTCGCCCTGTTGTGAGGGTGGGAGGTTTTCACTTTCTTTGTTGATAATTCTGCAGTACAAAGCACACCTGCTAGAACAAGACAGAAATGATAATCAGTGACAGCAATTTGATTTGTAGTACGCAAGTTAATAAATTAACAGAATTAAAGATGCCTATAAAAATGGAGAAACACTGTTGTGACATGTTTTACATGTAGCAGGCAGCAGATTGTGCATTAAGTTTAGCATCTTCTGCCAATATTAAAACACTATTGGTCTTGCCAAGCATTATCTTTAAAGCAAACATGACATGTTTCTCCATGTTTTGGGGCTTAATTAAAATGTTGCAGCAATTAATTCATTTTTTATATGCCATTGTAAATTTTAAAAAGAAGATGTACGAGATGTATTTCTACGAAAAACAAACTCTTTGGTGAAGTACTTAATTTCAGACGAGCTGGTTAGCTAAGTGGGAAAGCCTTGATTAGTCAGATGTTGCCATTCACTAAAGACTTAGTGCACATGCATGAGAAGGACAGCCTCTGCCTATGTCTTGTTTGGCCAAGCCAATGGGAAATGGCAATATGGCAAAAGCTTTTTGATAGTGCTCCAATGTGGGAGTGGTCAGCTCCTGCTTCATACAAAATGTTTTGCTTGTGTTTCCACAATGTCTTGGAACTAATGTGTATTTGGTTGGGAGGATGCAACAAGCATTTTCTGTCTGCAGGCAATTCAGCTGCAGTTTCCATAAATGTCCACAACAGATACGTTGGTGTGTAATCTTTTCTACTGCAGTTCCTGCGGTTGATCATCTTTCAGTTTTTTTCCCTTTAGGGACTGCCACAGTAGATCACTGTCTTCTGCATCTTCTTCTGTCACACCAACCAAATACATATCCTCTTTCACCACATCCAGCAATTTTCCCTTGATGTTCCCCTTTTTTCTCCTGCTTCACAGTTGCATGTCCAGTATCTTTCCAAGAATGTCTTCACTCTCCCTCCTCTAGCCACTCTAGCTCTCTTACTATCTCTAAGGCATCTAACCATGGCTGGTCCTGTGATGTCCTCACTTTTAATCCTATCCATCCTTGTCCTACTCAAAGAAACATCTTCAGCTTTGCCACCTCTAGCTCTGTGCCCTTTCTCTTAGTCAGTGCACAGACTGCAGTGCATTGTGCACACTGCTAAGAAGATGATTAACTACAACCTCCGACCTTTACAGGACCTGTACGCCTCCAGGACTTTAGCCCATGCAGGTTGGATAGCAGCTGACCCTTCTCACCCTGGACACAGCCTGTTTAAGCCCCTCCCCTCAGGCATGAGACTATGGTCCATCCGGACCAGAACTTCCCACCACAAAAACAACTTCATCCTCTCAGCCATCAGACCCATGAACAATAGTTAATGACTCTGGCATAAAACAGCCACACTACATTGTTTTTTTTTTGTTTTGTTTTGTTTTTTACTTATACCTAGTACATTATTTTACTCTATTGTAATTTTATTTTATTTTTACTTTCCATTATTTTATGTTATATCTGCACCATTGCATCAGAGCAATTTCCTAGTCTGTGTACCTGTTTCACTGGAATTGGCAATAAAGCAATTATGATGATGATATGATTGTGCTGTCTCAAAGCCATAGAGAAGGGCTGGTCTCAATTCTGTCTTTTAAACCTTTCCCCTAACTCTCACTGCTACTCTTCTATCACAGATAACTCCAGACACTCTTGTCCACTCACACCACCCTTACTGGAATCTCTTCCTTTCCTCTTTTCCACACTCCCAATTGCTCTCCACAGTTGAGGCTAAGTATTTTAACTCCTGCAACTTCTTTTGCTTCCATTTTAATGTCTGTTTTAAGCCTCTTTCTAGATATATATTACTTTCCATTTGGCTGGAGAAAACTGGATGAGTTGCCATTATATCTGAAGGAACATCTTGGTACTTTCCAAAACCATTTGTGACCAAAACAAAAAAAACAAAAAAAAAAACTTGCTAAATCAGCCATTTAAAAATATTTAAGCTTGGCTCTGAACAGAGACAAAAAAACAAAAAAAACAAACAAAGCTGAACTGCAACCTTGTCTGATGGACAAGTAAGCACAGCGGCATTGGTTTCATACTACCATAAGATTTGCCTTTCAAAGAACCTGGTTTATATAATAACAGTCCTGCCCAGATGGCTTATTCCCATTATTTGGTGCATTCCAATGTAGTTTTTACAACACTGGAGCCAGTACTTGAGAAGTGCTGTAGTTTTCCCCCTCTCATATACACAGCAAAGAAGAAGTGACAACTGGGACACCAGGCGAAGAGAAGGCAAATGTTTTTCCTCTAGTCTACATAAACTATGTTCATGCTGTTTCACAATACATAAATAAATAAAGAAATACACAGGTAAGAATCGAGTCATATAATGTTTACTGCAGAGAAAATGTTTTGAGCTGATGCGCCCCACTGCTGATGTCTTTGCACAACCATGTTTGATATGCTAATATGAATTACAGTATAATGGCAGTAGGACTCTATAGGACTAAGACTTATACTTTGCTTTGTGTTGCCATTCTCAGGCAAAACAAAAGAGACCCTCTTTCAACTACAAAGTTTTATGCATCAAGAAAGACTTAATTAAAAAAAAAAAAACAATCATCTGATCCTTACAAGGTCATAATACAGTATTAGGTCAAATATTACTTCACTAAAACAACAAAGATTTACATATTATGCCATATAGCACAGAATAGAATGCCTTTACTGTCAATGTCCAATGAAGCACAACAGATACAACTCCCCATAAATAAATATCATTACTTATTCACAAAAGATAAGTCAAAACACAGAAGTATGAATAACCACACCTCATGGTTAAATAGCTTGTAGAATCATCTTTAGCAACAATAACTTGAAGTAATTGATTTTTTCTACTTGAAGTTTTTAATCTCGAAAGTCCTATTGGTCATGCTGGAACTGGTGTGAAGTGCCACCACCACACCAGCGGCTGTGAATCACGGCCATTCTAGTTAATGAGAGTGGTATCACCACAGGCTTGGTGGAGTGGTTTAGAAGCACCCCAGAAACGCTAAAGAAGGAGAGCTTGACTAAAAATGCACACTCTTTCTATTTTGGTGCCGGACTGGGGTTAAGCCATGTGAATTTAAACACACCAGGCTATGGATAAAGCATTCAGAAGGTTTTAGAAGAGATTGAAACTACACATGAGAACAAGTTCAGTTTAGAAGTTGAGAGTGTAATTTTATTTGGAGCTCCCTTAATTTTTTTTTAAAGGTATGATACATGAAAGAAAAACACATGGTAAAATATACTGTACATCTTTACAGCAGACTAGCACACAATTCTCAAATGATCTGAAAATGTCTGGATAAAGTTGTTATCTCATAAATCCAGCTGAGGAGGCAGGACTTGCAAGCACTCCATTTTTAAAACACTTCCAGTGAGACCTGAGGATGGAGGGAAACCGCTGCAAACTCTGACTATGGCACTTTAACTCCCTATATGACTGAAGTGTAAGATTGTTGTGGAAGAGCTTCAGCTTACTGTTCCAATGCTGCTTTAGGTTTACACAAGCTATTTAAGCGTTAACTCTTACACATTTCAACTGGGTTGAGGTCTGGACTCTTACTCAGCCATTGTAACATTCTTGATTCTTTCTCAATGTATACATTCAGTGTGTATACTCAGCACCCATTCATTAAGTATACCTGTTACACCTAATTAATTGGTTGTTGACTGTATATGTTTTTTTTTGTTTGTTTTTTTTTAAATAATGATTTTGCGGCTCTAGATGTCTTTATTGACAGTTTTGAGGCAACACATGGGAGTAAAGATAGAGCGTTAACACTGTTGCATGACTAAATAATAAGCAAGATTTATCTGTTAGATCAAAGGACAGACATTTGACTTGAGAATATTTTGGCATATGAAAGAGTCCATAATACTCAAAAGGTGCCCAGGTTCTGTGGCTGAAAAAAAAAAAAAAAATCCAATTATCACCCCTCCACCATTATTGTGCTCGACAATAGGCAGGAAGTGTTTGAAATAATATGTTGTGTTGGTTTCCACCAAATGTGTTGCTGTGGGTTATGGTCACACATGTGCACTGTGGCGTTATCTGTGCAAATGACAGTTTCTGCTCAATTTCAGTTGATGAAATGCATTTAACAAGATTATGCTGTTATTTTTAATCTTAATGACTATGAAAAGAGTGTACTTACGTTTTTCACAAACGGATTCTGTATTTCGGCTTAGGTTTTGCTAAATAAATAATGACCCATGTAATACATCCTGTGTTGATGCATCAGAAATATCACACAAAGCTTGACATAAACATCCTTTGTGACTTGCGAGTGATCTAGCAACTACATCTGGTCAAACAAGACTTGTTCCTCCAAAAACCCCAACAGATTTCTCATCATCTAACAAGTGGTACTTTTAAAGTAATGCATTGGTGTTTCATGTCACTGTCAAACCACAGTGTTTTCTTTATTGATTCCACTGTCTGATCTCATCACAGCCAGAGAAGAAAGGAAACAGGCTAGACACAATTGAAATAAAATAACAGAAAAAAGTAATGTAATACTGCAAGTGTTGCAAATCAACATTAGTAATTCTCTTGGAGTCTGAAGAACAATCAGGTCATTTCAGGCCTGCCACCAATGTTAATGAAAGTGGTAGGGAAGCTGGAAGAAGTACTGGCTGGTATCTGGCTGGGAAGAAGCGTCCCTCGGGGTCTCGCATCGCTCCACCAAGACATGTGGCTGAGATCTGGGAGAGGTCTCTGTTTGTGAACTTCAGTGGGTGCCAAAAAGATCACAGTGACCTGCTACAGGAGTGAGCATCTTTCTGACAGAACTCCTGAAGCCAAAATAGTCTTTTCAATCAGTGTCTGAAGCAGACTACAGGCGATGTCATCACTATCACAAGTCTTCTATTTTTCTCAAAAGAAAAACTACATCAAAAGTGTGTCATGTATGCGCCTGACAGGGAGCACAGGAGTTCTCTGATGAAACATACCTCTTTTGGGCAAACTCTGACAGCAGACTAGTATTGAAACTGACCTTTGGAATATACTCTACATGATTATAGAAAGAGCAAGACAAATGCAGAACAGAACAGCAGGGTGGTATGGGATTAGTAATGTCACCTCAGGAAAAAAAAAAAAAAAAAACTTACTCCCAGTAAGAATCTTGGTTGGGGCCTTTCCATGTTGGATGAGTGTAAAGTGATCCTAGCTGTGTGATGGATGGACCTGTCCACCTCATGCCTCTTGTTTGCATGTCTAAAACAATTAGCAATACAACTGCATTTGCTCTGAATACTGGTCAATTTTCCTCAGGTTCCCTTTAAAGCACATCTTTAACATGAATGAATAGTATAAGAAGCCCCAAGAAAAGTTCGGTGATTTAAGAAATGGAACTTTATGTCAGGACTTCAGGGCTCACTTAGTTCACACAGGTTTTTGAGAATACTTACAATAATTGAAAGCTTTGATCTTGTAGCCCACACTGCAAGCTCAAGAATTACAGTATGTTGCAGTGCTGTGAGCTCGATTTGGATTTACATGAAGGAAAACACTCTACATAAAACACTGAAGATAAAATAAGTAAGCAGTCTATATTTAAACCTATAATTAATACGTTGGACCAGACACAACATCTTTGTTAGAGCACTAGAACCCCACAAAGAATCAGACACAAACTAACAGTTTGGTGGGTGAAGGTGCAAAAACCGTATTAAAATAAGATCAGTGAAGCCTAAATTAATAAAGACAAGATAGAAAGATCTAAAGCAGATCTGATAGAAATCAGGTCTAGATAAGTCCATAGAGGTAAACAAATGCCAAGGTAAATAATATATCATTTAAGTTCTATATTAAAGAGACACATACACTCACAGGCCACTTTTTAAGGAATACCAGGTGTACCTAATAAAGTGACAAGTGAGTGTACCTGTGTGATAATTTTCCTATTCCACTATCTGTTTGTCGTCATCTTGTTTTATTGTGGAAATGCCTGCACACATCCGGCAATTTAAATGTGTTCTTGGTATCACTGGATTTAATTAAGAATGTCCTGATAAATCCTCCACCAATTAAATAAATCCATCCAGTCATTAAGAAGGCTGATCAGATTACTTTAAGGAAGTACAAGAGAGGAGGGCTTCAATATCTCATTCCTCTTTCTTATTTGGTGATACAGATGAGTCAGGTCACTATTGGGTAAAACATTTAAACAAGAAACTCTGAGCTCACCTGATAAAGTTAATACAATAAGCATTGTAGAGATTCCCACAGTAAATGAAGTAACACTGATCACAGATTCACCCCAATCATTTGTGGGTGAGTTGGGGCTCCTGTGACATTTTCTCAGTGTGTATATGCTTGTCTGTAGTGTGAAAATTGAGCGTTGGAGATAATATTACTGAAGTTTACTACAAAGGTCAGGAAGAAAAAGAAAAAAAAACCCTGCATGTTTGAAAAGTCCTTAGTTTGATGTGGGGAAAATTATGTTGTGGTTTGTGAACACTTGTAGACTTAAAAAAACAAAGCCTCTGCTTCAGTGTTTGTTTTAAAGACAACCCCGTACCACCTCCCCACCCCCCACCCCCAAAAAACAGGAAAAAAACAAGGTTTTCTTTTTGTTTTTTGATTTTTTTCCATCATTTTATTTCACATAATGCTGTGATGTAACACTACTCGTCAACTAAGAAATACTATATATAACTCTTGTCAAATAACGTACCCTGCTCACAGGTGTTTTTTTTTTCCTCTGATATCAGCTGTCTCATCTACAACTCATTTTCAACATCTCATTTTCATTAGATGATCTGTCTCACAGGGATTTAAGACAGACAGATTGACAATTCTGACAATGTTGGAACATGTTATAACTAAGTCTTTTAGCTAGATCATGAAATGTATTCATATTTTGTATTTTTAGATCAGGAAATCAATTCATCCAGTTCTTTATCCTAAAGCAGAATAGATATTCAGATATCTCTGGCAAAGCAACACCATGATACATCTACACATTATCTGAGAAGCCTGTATGACAGTGATATAACACTGTGATATACACAAGTCACAAGTGGCATAAATGACCAAAGAAAATCCAATAACAACATCCAGAAGCTTTCAGATATTCTTCCTCATATTGATGAATGAGGAATAAGTGTGAAGTCAGTCTCAGAAAACCCCTTCAAATTATGAATTAGCCTCCAGAAATACATGAAGTTATGATTTTAAGCTTTGAGCACAATACAGATGCTAATTATTCACAAAATGCATCTTAAAGTAATAAATTTTATTTTCAGTTAAGGGGAAAGATATATTCTGTTGTCATTGTGCCTAATTTAAGAAGGCTGAGAATTATGTTAATGAAGGCAACAAACATGCATACATACACATTCAACACAGTCATCTTTATATATTGATATGTGTTTATATCTGTGTATGCATGCATGCATGTATGTATGTATGTATGTATGTATGTATGTATGTATGTATGTATGTATGTATGTATGTATGTATGTAT
>JAOWBL010002440.1:0-13675 GCA_028564865.1 Zenarchopterus dispar | reverse complement strand
TAAATGCTCTGAAGCTTTTCTGCCCTTGGCAGCCCTTCACTCACCCATTATCTTCTCCATGGTAATATAATTTTCCCTTTAAATAGAGAGAATTATAAGGGCTTATAGCCACTCGCTTCCGTTGCGCTTTTTAACTTTCCATGTATTGATATTAATCAATCAGGAAATGAAGTCAAATTATCCCATTCACTGAAGGCTTACATATATGCAGGGTATAAAAGTGACATATCCAAATCCACTGACATCTGCAATCAATATTGTATTGTCATTGCGTAACAGATGTAATTAATGACAATAGCCTGATGACAAGGAGTTTAGCAGTCTGGACTCAAGTGCTTGACTCCAGACAGGTAGGTACAGTCAGTGATAATTTATTCAGTGAGAAGATCATCCAGGCAGAGAGAGGTATCAAAGTCACAGAGGCAAGCAACAAGGTCAACCCCCCTCCAGAAGTATCAAGAAACACATACCCTTTAATCTTGTTTCCCAATTTGTACATACTCGATCCGTCTCCTTGGGTAACAGGTGTGTGGAAGGAGGAGAGAGGGGATGAGGAGGCACATTTGAGAAAAGTGAGAAGAGCTTTAGGACGTAACCTTCAGGAAGCAGAGGGGCATTGTTGCTGAGAACATAAATTTGGTCTAAATGTGACTGACGAGGGGGAGACAAGGGAGACTGGAGGAGGGAGATTGGAGGTGATAAAACAGAAGCAACATAAAGAAAAGATTAAAAAACAAACAAAATGAAAAAAAAGGGAACTAGGAACCCCACGCTTATCATGCCAAAGAATAAATTAATAAACCAGGAAGAAAATGAAGTCAGTGAGTGGGTGATATGTAGGAAAAATGGAGAAGAGCTATTTTATGGATAGCAGACATGTGAAGGAGACCTTCCACCCCTGGTGCCACGCAATCTTCTCAACTAACAATGTCAGAGAGCAGCCTGACGCGCCGCCCCAACACCCCCAGCAATTCAGTCCAAGCAAATATAGACAGAAGTGGGCGGGGCAAGAGAAAAAGAAAAAAATTCCATCACTCTCCGCACACCACTCCTACCCCTACCCCCGTGGTCCAAATGACTCCAGCTTGTTCCCTCTCCGTTCTGGTGACCAAGACTGTCATCTACACCAAGTTCATGTGGTCACTGAGTCTATTTTTATGTAAAGAAAAAAAAACTGCACACGTAAGATATAGGGATGAAAGGACTTTGTAGAGAATCTTTGACATCATCTAAGCTCTTTTTTAAAAACTCAGATATTTTTAAGTAAAAACACCAAGGGCAGCAGAAAAAAAGGTAGTATTTTGAACAAGAAAAGGTACTGGGTGAAGCTCTTTTATTGAGCCAGCAGTTTCAGCTCTCTTAACTCTGTCTCCTTTGAAAACGTCTGAAAAAGGCACCAGTGATCTAGATAGTCAAGGCCTAACGTTTTTATCTAGGATTAATACTTCCTCACATATCTGCTGTCCACAGGCATAAACATTTGCAACAGTACTCATATCTTTGCCACCAGCATCAATAAAAAGACATCCAGGCTCCTAGTCTCAGACAGAGCATGCAGCCAACAAAGACCAGTTGTCTTTGTTCAGCTGGCGCAGGAGAGGGAGGAGTGAGCAGGAGGGGGATGAGGATGGAGGATGGGGAGATGCTCTGATTTTCCTTTCTCAAAATGAACACAAAAAGAGCTGAAAAGCAAAATTACTAATGCAGACATGCTCAGTTCCACTTGTTAAGACCCAGAATCCTGAGCTACATCTGTAGCTCAGGATAAGACTGTTTATTGAGTTGGCTCTACCCAGCCATCCATTATCTATACTTGCTTATTCCTATTAAGGGAAGTCACAAGGCTCTGCTGCACCCTGTCCAAGCTCTCTTCAGGTAGAAGACAAGGTTAGCCTACACCCTGGACAGGTTGTCCCAGGGCCACATATAGACATGCAACCACAAGCACCTATACTCACTTTTATGGGCAATTCAGAATCACAAACTAACCTACCTGACATGTTTCGAACAAGGATGGAGAAAACATGCAAACTCCACACAGAAAAATCCCTGTATGGAGACTATCTGTCTGTCTGTCACGCTGGTTGAAAGAGAAAACAAGTTCTTGCGATGGCTACGTAATAGTCCAAACTAAAGACAGCCAAAGAGGGCTGTACATAAACAAACGTCCACATGAGTCAATGAACTAAACCAAGTTTATACAGAAGATTGGGCCAAAACTCCTCCACAACGATGTGACAGACTCATAAAATACTTGGTAAATTTGTTTTTTAAAAGTTTCGAATCATGAAGTGTACATCATTCTTCACGGTGCTTCTTTTTACCTTAGTTTTTGTTGTATTTTGCTTATTCTAAGACTTGGTAAGGAGAAAAGTATTTTAAAATTAATAATAACCATTATTATTATTTTTATGTTTGAATTTATGAGACCTTAGCATTTAAAGAGGGCGTATTTGTTATTTCCCATAACTGCGTATGTGCATGTCTTGAAGAGTTATCTGAGTCTGCGTCAGGGATGGAAGTCTCTCTCCAGCTGATGAGGTGACGTCACGACACGTGCAGCTTTCCAGTGAAAACTGTGAAGCCAGTCTGTGTTGTACATGACCTACAAAAATCCCAAAACTAAAGTAAATGTCTTTCATTATTAATTCTAAACCTTCCTGTGTTTCTTTGCGTCTGTCTCTGGAGATGAAACGCAGTTTTTACGGTTCCATGATTTCAACACACTGATAATTACTTAATGATGAGACACAGATGGTAAAGGCACTGCTGCTTTCTTGTGGAGCTGCATGGAGAAGACTTCAGGTAATTCAACAACGATTTAACATTAAAGCGCTTCCTTCTCACATGTCCCCAGCTGTGCCTCAAATGCAAAAGTTTCAAGAAAATATTGAACTTCAGGCAGTCTTTTCCTCTGCTTCTCTGCCAAACATCAATGAGGCAAAAGGCTGCTGGTTTTATATGTCCATTAAAATTAATGTGCTGCTCTGTTGGGAATCAAATGTTAGAAAAGAAAAATCTCGGCTGTTTAAAATTCTCGTTTGCCCTTGAGCGAGCGTGCTGTATAGTTAAAAGTAAAGCTATTTCAGTGTATTCTTTGGCTGCACACCCAAGAGCAGCTTTTGATTTATTTTTGCATGACTTACATGAGTACACAGGTAATTCACATGCATGTGCATGCAAACACAAATAATTCAGAAAGTTTTAGGCTCAGTTTTTATTGAGCTCAAATAAATCTGCCACTGTCTGACAAATCCAAATAAAATAAATAAAAATCAGTACCCAGGAGCTTGATTGATTTGCTCAGGAGCAATTAGAAAGAGATCTGTGTTGTTTTTAAGCAGCTCTGATTGGTTGCTTAGCAGCAGGCTGTAATTTGGACACTAATACAAAGCGACATGCGTAACAGGAGTCAGGACCTCAACACCTCAGTGGTCATTACGACCAGTTCTGACAAGACATTTCACAATCACACCTGTGAGATGGACGTAAAACAATACTAACATTTCTAATTTTCCGTACAGAATGGGTATTTATTTAGATGGCGGTCCAGACAGACTCGTGATAGGTCAAGAGTGTTTCATATCACTTCTGTCTCTCCAGGCGGTTGCTCCATGGGCTCAGACAAAGGAATGATATTGATCTCCTCATCACTCAGCAAGAAGGCGAACAAAAGTATTTCCCCAGAACACCACCTGTACACTCTATTGCAATGCAATTTAAAGACCCCTCAGAAAATTCAGTGAAGCATATAATGTTCTATTTATGCTGAGACTGAGAGATGCTGATCCAGCTGAGAGCGGAGCCTCAGAGGCAGTTTGTTGTTGTTTGTGTTGGACTGCACCATGTTGCCTGTCTGAATCTAAAGACCGTCTGTGTTTCAACGGTCCTTTTGTTGAGACACAGAGGATTATGTTAAATAATACAGAAGAGTATCGTTGAGTGTAGATAAACTAACATTTGCAGTTTTCCCAGCAGGATTTGCAATATCTGGGCAGAAGCTGTTAAAGCTACAAATAGTGTAATTGTGACAAACAAAAGAGCTACATGCTGAGAGGCAGGTATCTGTTCCTGCAGCATCTGAAGACAGCACGAAAGTGCTCATTTTAATGCCAGTTTAATCAAGAAAATGAAATTTAAACATATAATATTTTTTAAATGTTTTTCCAAAAATAAAATGCTCTCTCTGTTTCTGTAATACTATTGTACATGTTCTGGATAAATCGTGGGGGAATTTGTACAAATACGTGTACAAATGTATGTTCTCCAGCACCCATATTCTCAATCCTCACTTCACGTTAACAAACTAAAGACAATACTGAGCTTTGTCCTTAAAAAAGGTAAACTAGAGGGCATGTTTTTCTGTGGGACTGGTTTTCCCACATGGCCATGTGGAGGAAACTATGTGATCGGAGATCTAATAAACCCACAGATATGCTGCATTGCCTTTCCTGGTTGGAAGTCATTGCCATGGCAACTCCATCTCAAGCACTGCAGGTTAATGTGGGAAATTATGATTTGTCAGTTAGAAATTGTGCGTGCACGCACATTTTGACTTTTGAATTAACTTCAAGCTCTGTGAGGTAGTAGAAGGATGCCAGGAATTCCCATGGTAAATGTGTCAAACATCACAAAGACTCATACTCCTAGTGCTGTAAGTGTTATATATTTATTCAACCTGCATTCACCTGATACACTCAGTGTATACTAAATATTACATCTGAAGTAAGAAACAGTCAACAAAATAGCAACGTGGATCATTCTGTCTTTTATCAGAAGTGAGAATAACTTGAAAAACTAGTAGTTTAAGATTGTAGCACAGTACAATATTGTGATATAAATACTGTATATTTAATGTCTTGATGATCAAAAAATATGATGCGTAATAATTCATTAGCATAAAATCTGCTGGTATGAGGATTTGATGCCATTAGACTTCACTAACATAAACTGTGCATCCTAATATCACTCAGCTGTAAGTACCTTTAAAAGCTCCAAATTATTCCAAATAACAGTCATTTTAGGTGTTTGTTGTTACTGTACAAATACTCAGTCATTTCTATCAATAATGAAATTCTCAAAAGTCTAATAGTTAAACACAGGCAAGTTGCCACTAGACTTTATTTTCAGTAGAAAAGGCGTTATGACTAAAATGGGGCTTTCCATATTGCTGAACTGTTAAATAAAATTATAAGTTATATCTCAATCCTTTTTTTTTTTTTTTTTTTTGTTACTCCTGTGGGTAACTTCATGATAAGAAATGAAGAACCTTTAGGAGATGTTCCTTTCAGAGAAGTTGACCCTTTTTTTTCTTTTTTTTTTTTAGACATTAGCAGGATACCAGTCAACATTTTGGATACACTTCACAATTTTTTTTATTTAAATATGTTTGTCCAAACTGCATAGCTGTACAGTACATTTTGGGACATTTTGATAAGGCCATAACTTTCCAAGCATAAACGCTTACTAACATTATCCAGAGCGTGCTACTTATAAAACAAGAAAGCTGCAAACTAGTGTTTATTCCCCCTGTGCTGAAAATGTAAACTCTGTACGGCGTCTGTCTTCTATATTTTCTCCTCACTACAGAGATAATCACATTCTTCCTCTGTAGTTGTGTTTTGGGTGAAGACGCAGCTTGGCAGCTCTCGAAGCTGCAGCTCAAACAGAGACTGGTGAAAAGTTGTCATTTTCACTGCTCCCCTTGGAGAGCAAACACAGAGGACGAGCAGGTAGAGAGAAAAGAAAACAAGTGACAGGCCTGAGATTAAAGGATGTGTTTCTTTTTCAACATATGGACTCCTGTGTGTAAGTATGAGCTTGCAATGGTTTGAATGTGTTTTTATTATTCATGTTGTGGGGAAATGCACACGTTCACTGGGACTAATTCTTTGCAAAGTAACTAGTCTTTGTCTTTCTTAACATTTTACAAAAATAATGTGTTTTTATCAGGAAAAAAATGGTTACTTAAGTAACCAGAAGACCACCACAGTAACATGTGCATTTGTCAGGGTTAGGATAAATATCTGCTGTGTGTGAAGGGTTGGTTACTTTACACCAAGAACTACAGAGCAAAGTCACTGAGGGTTAACTGGTGGAAGAGGTGCTATATTTAAATGGAGATGCAATTTACATAAAATTGATGTAATGTGTGGCAGAAACTGGGGAAGGGTGCTCATTTTCATTTTCCAAGTAATGAGTGAGTTTGTTTTAGCAGGAAACTGTAATGTAATGCTGTCCATTTTTACTCATAGCAGTAATGCTGTGGAAAAAATAAATAAATAAAAGGACAGAAGAAAATGTTGATGGAGGTAAGCGGACTAATGGTTTGGCTTCCCCTCCTCCTTCTTATAAATGTAAAATCGGGCGATGATTTTTTGCCTGCTGTGCCACTGATTACACAGTCTAGACATGGTGAGATGTTACACGCAATTATCACCTCAAAGCAAAGCTGCTTTAAGAAGATTCAAGTAACCAGCATCTGTAATATGGACCTTCAGTGGGTTCCTGAGCACCTTCGGCTGCTTGACTAATATGAATAGCGAGAAATGCCCGTGACATAAGACGAAGAGCGTAAATATGCTGCAGCTAAGTCAGGAGCAGTTCACCGACGTTCGTGAGCTCACAGTCATCCAGAGCAAAAGCTTTTAGGGATAACATTAGTTTTTATGGTCTCCATCAGAGTACTCGCCGATCCACTCTTCAGTTGAGTGAAAATACATTCGGTTCCAGTGATAAAAACAACACAACCTTGAAAGCAACTCCTTCTTTTTCAGTAACGCCACAGAAACTCTTGAACAGATGTTTCTGACAGGTTTCCTGCTAGAAGACAAAGAGAGTCGTTCAAAGCTTTGGCTTCACTGCATACGTCCCCGGTGATGCCCTGCACTTCTATCCCTGAACACCAACAGCTGAACATCTTTCTGGTCCTCAGAACAGAGTTTCAGTGAATTATAGCAGAGCTTAACCTGGATGAAGAGGAGAATATGTTACAGAAACACACATTAAAGGTCATGAAGTTATTTTTACAGTGTTTCAGGGTTTTGTTTTTTTAACGTTTCTATTCAGTGAATGAGCCAGTAGAAAAACTGCAGGAAGTTTAAAAGTCTCAGTTTGGGTGTCTCAGGTCAACAAAAGCACACTTACTCAAAACTCGCTAACTTTATCTCCGCTTTTCTCTTTATTACATTGCATAGCTTATTTGTTTGTTACAATGCTACCAGATGGGACCGTCTGGTTGTCAGTGGATCAGCCAAGATGCATGTTAAGTTACATGAGGAGCTCAAACTTAATTATAAGAATTTTAAAAAACAATCTTAGCAAATTCCTAGTTATTAAACTGCTGTATTCAAAAGTGAAGGATAATGGATTTATGTTTAGATATGATTATAGTAAGTTTCCATTAAATCAAAGTGTTTATTGGTCAACATAAGCACAGTGACCAAATCCAGGTTCTAATGAGTCAAAATATCATTTTAGGAGTCCCATTGAGTTGAGTTCAGGTTAAAGTTTGGGTTGTGCATTTATGAGGTCAGGTTTGGGGAATGCTTTAATGTCTGTGTGTGTACTGATGAGAGAGAGAAGATGGAGGGAGAGAAGATAAATGACCGTGATTCACTATGAAGTCCATTTCATTCCATAATTTCTATGAATTATTAATTAGCAGGCCATTAAATTTATATCGACCAATGCCCTTTGATGTTCTTCCATAAATCCCCCTTTCAAGCCTTGAAAAGAGAAGAAGAAGACAAAAAGAAAATCACTTTAAAATGATGATCGCTGTTGGGTTAGGCTGACCTGACCGACACCATCCTAAGAGAAGAGAAACTCTGAATCAGCTCGTCTCTTCTCTGCCCTCGGATGCCGCTGCCGCTTCTTGCGGCATTATCACATCCCCATCACGTCGCTCCCCACGGCCCGGTAGGCTGGGACTTTTGTTCCCATGGTAGCGATGACAGAACAGATGGTGAGATTGTTCGTTTGGTCACAGCAGTCAGTGTAAGACGTGTTTGAGTCCAGCTGACCTGCGCAAGGGGGGGGGGGGCAGCTGTTCATCTCTGGAAGCTCCGCTCTGCTGCTTTTTCCTCCTCTCATCGAGTGAACGGATCCTGCAGCCCCGGGGTGTTGTCCACGGGTCTAGCTGTTCCGGGGAGACAGAGCTGATTATATATACACTCCAAAACATAATCTGCACATCGCGCGCAACCTCCTTGAGCTGCGGATGCTGGCTGGTGTCAGAAACAGTAGGCTGCAGCAGTCTGGCGTGTATTCGGGCTACGGAGGACGCAGCGCTTCATAGGTGAGAGCCATCTGTTTGTTTTATGCATGTGCTGAAATTCTCATAGCGATGGAATATGCCTTATTATTGCAGCTGATCATCATTGCAACGTAAATATTTCCGAACATCAGTCCAGAATTATAGATATGAAGTCATAAAGAAGCGTAATTTGAGAGCTGCTCTAACGGGGATGAAATCACACAATAATTTCCGTGGATCCTCGTGTTACAGTCGTTAAGGAAACGCTGAACAAACAAAAAGACAAACTGATTTAGATGGGAAATTTAAAAAAAAAATGCACAGCTCGGTGACTGCTTTCATTCATGCGCGTTTTATTGCCTTTGAGTGATCTAATCAATAAAATGTATTTTAGCAGTCATTTAAGGACAGTAAGCTCTGCAGTCAATCCATATATGGTATATGATCATTATGAGCCCTCACACAAGTCTGGAAATGTGGTCATACACAGACTGAAGGGAGGAAAATAATTAGAAAACATGGAAGAAACCCATGAGCCATAAGTTAAAAGGCTGTTTTTAAAAAAAGAGAGAGAGACTATAATTAAAACCTGGTTCAGAGTTTAACCTTGTGAAGATCGGAGGTGTGTTACCATCCCAGGACATTAACAATGTTGTGTAACATTTATTCAGCCTGCAGAATCAACCACCAGTGCTGAGTTCTGCTGGAACAGGTGAGCAGTACAGCCTGTCTATCAGAACATCTGTCTCATCAAACCTAGCAGGGTGCCCGAGGGGAAGAAATCAGCAGCAGATGTCAGAAACTGAGGCAAAGAAAAGAAAGTCATACAATCACCGTTTTTCTAAAGAAAAACGTTTGGTAAAAGTGGAAATCTGCATCATTAGGGTCACCTTTAGTCTGTTTCAGCTGCTGCACTACCTGTTACCTGTTACCTGACATCACTATAGCAACACAAGGAGCAGGGGATCATCAGTGTCAATGCACAAATATAATTGAGATGGGTTATTTTTAAACCACCAGTAAAGCTGTGCATTGCAATCTTTCTTGTACACAACTTTGTGTTGTTGTCTTGGAGGGGGAAAGGATGCAGTTGGTGCAAATGTCACCCAGTGAGCCGGTCATATTGTTGAGGAGTTTCTGCCACCTTCCCCCCAAACTTGGCAAGCACAAAGCTCTGTGACATGTCTCCTCTGGTGATGAGGAGTGTGAGAAAATTCCCAAACAAAGACACGTCTCGGTGCGTCTGCGCGTGTTTGGGGCTACGAGCGGAGTGCGCAATAGACCAAACTCTGCAGCGTGTGCTGGTGTCTGCGCTCTCATGGCAGAGGAGTGGAAACAAGGGCGCAACAGCCGGACCATCCCCCTTTTTTTCAGAGTGTGAGCTGAAGGGAAAAGTGGCCACTCAAAAGTCAATGTGTTGTGACTGCGTCAGGGAGTTTTGTCTTTGTTGAACAGGACATAGATACTCTTTGTGCGTGTGTGTGTTTTAAATAAAGTTGACAAGAAGATTACAGGTTTAAAACAAATAAAGAAAAAGCAAAAACAACCACAAAGAAGAACAAAGTAACTTTTTAAAAGCATCATATTAGGCATGATGTCTTTTCCTGCAGGTCCGTTGAAAAAGTGAATGATAAATTCCCCTGGCACCTGTATTCTTTCAAGCAGGTATTCCCCAGGGATGAGAGGCTTTGGCATGGCTGTAAGACCGATCGATGCACCAACGACAACATATTGACTTTTCACAGATACTGTGACCATAAGGGAGAGCTAAAGCAGAGGGGGAGGATGTGGGGAGAAAAAAAAATTAAAACAGAGAAGATTAACTGCTTAAGGATCAAACTCTGCTCCGCAGGGACATAAAGCTATCAGGATCTACAGAACATAGATATACACACAACTTGTGAGCTTCAATTTTGGGTCTTGAAGACACTATTCAAGTATGCAGCATCATTCTTGTCTCAAGTCATGCATAGTGCTGGATTTTGCCAATGTGCCTTTAGTCATGTTGTATTTTCATTTCATCAAATGACTTCAGGGGCTTTTTAGCTGAAGCAGAGTACCCCATCCCCTTCTTCTCCGTGTCTTCTTTCTGACTGAATGGACGTGCTTGCTTCGCCTCCTCAGCTGTACCTCTGCTATCAGCAGCTGCACCAAAGCCGTCTGTGATGTGAAGTGAAACGCTTGCATACTAATGGAGCAGGAGCAGGATGTTTCTCAGGCAGACCAGCTCAGTTAAGACATGGGCCAACATCAGGCAGTTCTCCTTTGCAGCTTTGCACCACATATAGCCTGCGCTTAAGCTCTGCAAAAGTACAAATGCAGGAAGAGAGTTCGATATATCACAGGAGTGTTTGTAAAAGGTATTGTTGTGTTCACTGGTCGCGATATACCGTGTGTATGAATAATCTTTTCATATGTCGACTTTTTGCCTTGCTGTTTTGTCATACGGGTTCAGTTTGTCATTCACCCTCGTACACCAGGGGTGGCTCTGACCATCTTATTAATTTAGCCACCTAAAGGCACTAACAGCCTCTCATGTCCCCTCATTTAGTTATGAAACAGAAATGCTGGTGGCATACCCGTTGCCATGGTGATGGCATGTCTGTAAGCCCGTTGTGATGCTGCTGATTCAGAAACACTGCTTACATTTTATACGAAGTGTGACATAGGGCCACAGAAGCAGATGTCAAAAGCATCTTTTAGCATCTTTGCTCTGTTCCACCTCATTCGAGAGACTGGACATTAGATTTTCAGCTAATAGGTGTTGGCACTTAACCGCTGTGACTCTGCTTTGGCAGTCAGATTATTAATGTCAGTTGCAATGTCTGTCAGCTCTTCAGGGCTTGGGGTTAGGGATAGATTGGTAGAAGTGTTCCCTCCTCTGAAAAATGATGCAGTGTGTTTTCCAGTGAGGTTCCTCCTCTCTAGTGACTTATGGTAAAGTCGGGTTTTGGCTGCACTGCATCTAAATTATAGCATCACTATGTCTAAGTTAAACCAAACTTAATATAAGTCTGTCAAAATCTTTCAAAATAAATAGTCTTTTTTAAAAATGTCTTCCACTGAAATTAGAAATTGCAACTGCATAAATTTAACGAAAAATAACCTGGACCTAACCGATTCTCTGGGCTCCTTATTGAATCTTATTATCTTACCTTATTATTTTACCTTATTATCTTACCTCCTCCTCCAGAGAACCTGTCTTTTAAACATATTTATCCAGTGTGCGTAAACAGTAAAATACCATTATGTGCCACACTTGTAACTGCTTTGTTTTGAGCCTCAGGGTCAGTGATCTCTGAATGCATGAATGGAGTGCAACGATTATGTATTTGAAATTTAGGACAAACTCTTGTAAATCCTTAATCCTTTAAGGCATTATAAATATCCAACCCTATTGATTTGTCTTTTATGCCTAATCCTAACCATGATCCACCGCAAGGTAAAGGAATCAAGTGTCTGTGAACACTTTTCAGTTGGATGGCTACATGTTTTTGATCATCCAACCAAAAAATACCTTGCGGGAGTTTCACATAATGCAAAATGCAAACATGGTGTCATTTTTAAAAATCATACTTAAAAGTGTAATGAATTTTGAGCATAGAGAGTTTAGTCATTCGACAGTGTTTGAAGTTTTACTGTGAAAGAGCTTTGTTTTGTTTTGCTGCTCAAAGCAGCTATGGCCGTGACACACTCTGTTGTGAGACTGCGCTGTCATAGGAATTAGGTTGGGAAAAAAAAATCTAAATCCCACTGCTGGAGGCTTCAGCTTAGACAGTCAGCTGGATGATACCAAGCTGGTGAAGGATTATTCTGCCTCTTTCCAGTAGTCTGTGTGTAGATCCATGTTAAAATCTGTAACAGGAGGAGGGGGTGGTGGTGATGAAATAGGGCAAAATGTGTGCTTCTTAAAAAGCGTAAGTCAAAGGAAACTTCTTTTCAAACATTTTAGGATTATCATGACATGGATGACTGAGGATCTACATTAGCAAAGCAATGAGTGTAGAGATGGATGTGGTGTAGATAGCCATGTAAGCTTGATTTTTTCTTTTTTCTAATGCTCTGTTCTGCCCCAGGCAAAAAAAAAAAAAAAATTTTAAAAATAAGGAACAGATTTTCAGCATACAGGTGCTGGTGCATTATCAGTTTCACTCTGCTTTGACAGTCAGGCTATCAGTCTCATTAGTTCCTGTCAACTCACTGATTCAGGTCTTGTCCTTTAAGTATATTTAAATGCTAATACCTTTGTGGTTATACTCAGTGTATGGTTTGTACTTGTAACAGAAGTTTTCAACTGGTGGGAACCCACTGTTCCCACTTCAATGGATCAACTTTGTGAGTAACCGAAAACATCTTCTGGCACATCGTGATGTATGAAAGGATGACTTTGTGTACTCCAGCGAGTATGAAGAAGGCCATCATTTCAAAAAAGATCATATGTGCTCAGTGAACCTCTAAAGCATCAATAAGGTCAATACATACACAGAGTGTTGGGTGGAAGTGGATGGAGACCCCTACAGTGCTGCCAAGCTGCCAAAAACCTGCTGCCAGGTGTCTGAGTTTTATGGCCTCAGCATGAAAGCAACAATTACTCTGCCTGTCTCCTCCAATTAAAAATTTCTGCAGCGCAAAACACACAGAGGGAGAGAGAGGACAGAAGAACATTTTACCCTGAAAAGCTCTACTTGACAAAGTATATTTATAGGCAGCTAATTAAAATCAGCAGAGTATGAATGGATTGTTTTTGAGAGGCTGAATTATGGATGATTAAAAGCAGATTTTGCCACACATTCAGCAGTTTTTCCCAGTACCAAACTGTAGATGGAGTCGACGGAAGCTGGAGGTCTGTGCTGCCACACTTTAGCCACACAGAGGGAATCAAATCAATTTGTGTTTGATTAGGTCATTGCAGAGTCCAGCCACCTGATACCAGTCACCGCTTTTACCCAGAAAGAAATCAACATGGGTGAGCATCGGTGCCGCTTAAGCTTCTACTGCGCATTTTCTGTTTGTTTTTGGTGATTTTGCTGAAAGCTGCTTTTTTTTCAGAGCTGTCCTACTCTTGCTATCTTATCTGCATTTATATGAAACATCCTTGTTGGGCTGTTTTTCTGTGCAATTTTTTTTTTTCATTCCATATTTGTTGAGATGCTTTTTTACTGTTGCTTATGCAAATATGAACAGAAAAAAAAAACTGTGAAGTGCCAATGTGTGGCAGGGCATAAACAGCCGGCACATGCAAATGGAAAAACAATCTGTGTTTATTTTATGTAAATATCAGAGAAACTTGGCTGCTGAGAAACAATATTTTTCTCTGTTTCTCTCTCTCTCTTTGTCTCTCTTATGCACACACACACACACACACACACACACACACACACACACACACACACACACACACACACACACACACACACA
>JAOWBL010002439.1:0-13676 GCA_028564865.1 Zenarchopterus dispar | reverse complement strand
TTTTTTTTTTTAAATCATCATCATCAGAGGGTGAATATTCCTCTTCAGAATCTGAGCCAGCGCTGACTGGCTTTTTATTTTTTTTTTTCTGTAACAAGTCTAACTCCAAAATCTTTACATATCCTGCCAACAATTTTTTTCAATAGGGTCTCAAACACCAGGAGGAGGAGTTCACTTGATGCAAAATGCCCTCCAGGTCTTTGCTGTTAATGGGATGAAACTGTGTCATGGCGTTTTAAACCAGTTTTCAGTGGAAACAGAACATGTCCGGAACCTGCTGTCGATGTACCAACTGCTTGTCTGATAGTTTTTTTTTTTTGCTTGTTTTGTTTTTTTGTCTGTGAAGAATTTGAATCATTGGCCGTGGCACAGGCCATGGTGAAATGAAATTCAGTTGTGTCTCATGAGGGAGGGTTTGTTAGCTCGAACATTATGACTATTTTTGGTAATGTGTACATATAACAATGGACAAAGCATCCAGTCACCTGACCCATTGGTTTCTGAAGAACAGTTTAAGGCCATTTTGCTTCATACAGCACCCATGTTGCTCAATAAGCTGATGGGAACGCAGCCACCTCATTTCAATCAAAGTTAGCTTTGCTCCCAGCTCCTTCAGCCAAAGCCCGCCAAAATATCTGCAGAGCTGCCATCACACATTTACAGCAGGATATACTGTGTAATGTGTTGACTCAAGGGTGAAATCATGACAAACTGTTTCTCAGCCTTAGTTTACATGTGCTTTTATTGGCCAGTTTTAATTAGTTGCACACCACTATAACAAGAAAAACATTTTCCATTTATAGTTTTGTTTTTTTCACAACTGAAGTAGGTTACGTTATCCATTCATCCTGTTGTTGTGAAATCAAAAAATAAGCTGCTTCAGTTTACTAGATAGAGGTATCTTGGTCAAGCTGAAAATGACCTCATTACTGGCAAAGTCACTTGGTGAATTTGCAGTCTTAACCTTTTTTCATTGGTCTCATCTAAAAAGCTTGTTCCTAGATATGACTTGCGATTTTGGTGAATCTTTATCTTCCCCATTTTATTTTGTAACTGCTTCACAGTAGTAGTATTTACTATGAATATCACACTGTTAATGAATAATTCTCATGAAGCTTGTTGCCTTACTGAACAGATTTTCTTACTTTGCACTTCCCTAGCCGAGTGCTTTTATCATGCTGCTTCCACAGCTCATTGCATATATGGTGATATATCGATCCATAATTCATTGAACTTTTCTCCTTTGTTCTTCTGTATTGTGTGCCTCCACATATGAAAGTGTATGTGTGCACCTGAGTACAAAGAATTGTGAAGACAGGAGCTGGTAATGGATCCATGTATTATGCATTAGAAGTATATTTTCAAGTTTCCCATGATACATTACATGTCCCTGAACTGAGGACCCTCTCCCCTCCCCTGCTTTTCTTGTGTCTCGTTACCTTACTCAGCTACTTGGTACCCAGCAACTGGTTGAGAAAGTACCAAGTCTCTACAGCTCTAGTTGCATTATGTACTGGCTTTCACCCCTGCATGGAGGGTTGGAGGCACACGTTAAATCTCAAACTCTGCTTTATTTTATTGTATATATTTATCATCAATGTAAAATCCATGAATGACTTGAGTTTTGTCTGTGGTGTTGCATCAGATGATGGAGAAAGGTTTTTTTTTTTTTTTTTTTTTTTTTTTTGCATGTGTATGTGTTTGGGCACAAGCTTGTGTGCATGAGCATTTATACGTGCAGGGGCATCATCTTTAAACACCCTTGATGGTGGCTCAGATCTTTGCCTCTGTCTAGGACAGCAACATATTGCAAAAGGTCATGTAACACAATCCTGACCCTGACCTCCCAGGTGTTAGGGTGGTGTATTCTTGTATTAAATTAAAGTAGATGTCAAGGTGGACTGAGGATACTGCGGCAGATCGATAGAATGTATCCATTGATTGTCATTTAATTGTTTGAAGTGAAATCCTCAATTTACATGCTGTTTTTGACAAAAATAAGTTGTTTAAATGTTAGATCTCACAAATCTGTGTACTGACAAGTACAAACTACACAATATAATCCCTAATTTCCCTTAATTTAATATTTTGTTACAAAGTTGTGGGGGGAAAAAAACATTTCTGTCTTTGAACCCTCTCTTGTTATTAAGGTTTTCTTGTAAGATTAGGGGACATGGTGAAATGAAAAACTATTCTACCATAACTAGATGTTTTCGTTTACTGTAATTTAATCCTTGTTTTGAACAATTATTAGCTCTAATATTTAGCTGAATAAGGAGGCCTCAGCCAGCATATAGAAACATGCCTAAAGAGTTTCCGTTATTTTGTTTCTTCTTGACCCTTCATCCCAGTGAACAGTTTGAAAATCAACATCAATTATGAATTGAATCCATCTGGCGTGCTGTGATTACTGCTCCTGGCACTGCTACTAGACTTGATAGCCACTTCTCACTGCTCTGTCAGGATGTTTCAGAGCTGCATTACAGTAATGCTGAAAGACAGGAGACAGAAGAGATCATTGTATCAACAAAGACAAAGAAATAAGAGTAAACACCCTTAAGGAGTCACCTCTAATAAATAGTGTCTGACTTAGATTGGCATCAGGTTGACTGGATCGATACTAGATTAGTTTAGCGGGTCTCCTATTCAATTTTGAAGAATGTAATATGTATTTTAAAAAAGTAAATTAAGACCAGGGCTCCAGGTTAACTTTTTTCGACAAGTAATGATGCATTTTATGAAAAATTTCAGGAGCACCAGCACATATCTTTAAAAAAGTACTTAAATAGTTTTTAATCTCAAGTTATTTATACATTAGCAAATGATTTTTGTGATGAACAGCCAATTTAGGGAAATTAAACTTTTTCATTGGTAGGTTTTCAAAGTGAAGGAATCCCTTCTAATGAGCTACGCACACTCAAAATCTGAATGTCAAATATTTACTTGAATGCTGCTTTTTCACAACTAAAAATTATTCTATAAATGTAAAATCACAGGTAGGTTCTTCTGCTAAAGTGTGGTTGAGCTGATTAGTAGGGATGACCTGAACACCACATTTTGGGCTCCAGAGCCTCATCAAAAGATTACAGTGAATATTCAAAGCGTTGTTTCTTTGAGGGAGTTTATCACAGCATGGTATCATATTCTGAATGACTAAAATAAACTGAAGCCTGACTGCAGATGATGTTCAGTGTCGCCAATGAAGTAGGGCAGATTTATGAATGTTGTTGCTTGGTGCATGAAAGAACAAACCTTTTAAATGAGAAAGTGTTTACAGGGAAGACTGATGAGTAGGGTTCCTCAACATCTAAAAGGGTTTTCTATGTGTAAGAACAAGTTCCATTGTTTTTTCTCATTTATTTTACATTTATGAAAATACTATATGTTAATAAAAGAAATATAACATGTTGCTTTTTGGAGACATTTGTGTATGTTTTGCATAGTCCTTGTTTCTCTTCACTTCCACTCGACATACAGAGTGGAAGTGAAATTGGTCTCCGCGTCCTTTCATCGCTCTGCTTTGGCAGCAGTTGTCACCAGGCCGTCCAGACTTGGTCTTTGCCCGAGGCATTGTAGCCATCTGTTTGACGAGACTGACGCTATCTGTCCCAAGCTTTCAATCAGACGATCATGTTAGTGTGTGTGTGCGTGCATGCGATTTTTGCGTTCTCAAGCATGCATGTGCTCCTGCAAGCTGCTTCCATTTCCTCCTTGATTGGCTCTGAGAATAGGAAGTGCCACATGTGTCTCAGAGAGCCCCTGGCCTCGCATCCGGATTGGCACATTTCTAAACATGTTGCTAAGAAAAACTGCCGACATAGTGTGATGTTGGTGGGTAAAAGAGTTGAGAGACTGTCACATAATGCAGTTAATTTCTTTTCCACAAAGAAACTGAAGCTCTTTGTGTACAAAAGATATGTTCTTCCAAATGTTCAGTATAGTTGGGGTGTCTTGTCTTGTTGAGTGTAACTTGGTTGGAGTTGCTGGCTCACTGCTCTTTTTTTTTTTTTTTTCCTTCTTCTTCTTCTTCCCTCTAGCTTGACCACTTACTCAACTTTTGTTTCTTTCATTTCTCATTGCTTGTGTTATTGCCTTATTTGCTTTAGTACAAAATGTGTATGCATGGTGTACTGTATATTCATTGGGAGGCTTAAAAACACAACTCCATCTTGAATGGTTAAGAAAAAGAATTGATTGTTGGAAGTCTCAAGAGTGAGATGTGATCTCTTACAGTGGGACAAACCCTGTTTGCACTGAAGCTATTATTTATCCTCAGGCTGAGGAAAAATGAAAAAAAAAAAGTTTGCAGAGATCTAAACAGTGTTAAATGTCAGTTTTTTGTTTTTTGTTTTTTGTTTTTTTAAAGTAGATATTGATTTGAAGCCTCATGGCATTTAGATTTAGTTTATAGTGTCGTTGGGATTTGGCTTTAAAAGTAGTGCATAGTTTCTGCCAACTTACCTAGAGGTCAAATATTGATCATTCCTCATGCTTTATTTAATTTTGTTCTTCTCTGCCTTGTTACTTTTCAAAACATGCTCAGCATTGGTGCAGTGTAAGAATGCTTCAAATAATTATAAGATGTTTGTGTGCCAAAGAGTTAAATGGAGTGGCTACTGGCCAAAAATCATTGAACAACAGCCATACTTTGCATATTTTGAATGATTTATGCTAGTTTTTAATATACAAGCCTGGAAGGAAAACTAGCTTTTGAGACTTATATTTTTATTTGAACTGTTTTGGATTTATGTTGTAATCTTTACAATGAGATCTCTTCTGACCATGAAAACTTAGTTGATGATTGATTTGCACTTTGCTGTTTTTCAGTTTTATCCCAGTAATGATAAAAAAGTGTCTCCATTGGAAAAAGCTCATCATTTAACTGCATCAGAAGAAATGGGAGCAAACAGCAGTAAAAAACAGGGAAGTGTATTTGTGACTTTGTTAAAATACATTTAGATGTAGATGATGTTCATATTTATGGAGTTAGGAATGATTTAAAAGATTGTATTCATATCTGTATCAATACTGACACTGGTTATCAGTACACTGTTTATCATTTTATGATTTAAATATCAGTCCATCACATGTAAATTATGTGGAACATGTAAGGTAAAATTATAACTAGATGGAAGTTTAACTTAACAGACTTGGCCTGATGAGACAAAAGGCATTACTCACCTGAGCAAAGAAAGTCTCTTTATCCCCAAAAGTATTTTCAGATCTTAAGATCATCTTGAGATAACTGCTGGTGAACTGCGTTTAAACCTTACTTTCATATTATCACAGGCCAGTGAGGGGTAATTTTCAGGTACTGTAAGGAAACTATGCACTGTTTGTTATAAGAAACTAGTTGTGTATTCATACCTACTACTAATCAAAAAAGATGCACTTACTGATTGTCAAGATTCTTACGTGCATATTTACTGCATTCAGCACACAATTTCTGATAAGTGGTGACATTTAATTTCTTCCAACATCATCCCTCAAGCATTTTCCCCTGCTAGTCCCAGTAAGGAAATTGGCTGTGGGTTGCAAAGACAGTTGTGATGCTGCCTGAAAGGAGGCGAAGCAGTGTGAATAACTTGTGAGCTATAGCGCTGATTGGAATGGTCCGTGCATAAACATCAACAGCGGGTCTGTGTTCTCGCTAGCGGGGACCCACACTGCTGCCTTTGTGTCCTGCTCCCAGTCCCACCAGCACAGGTTGCACTTGCTCCAAGCACATGCACATCTATTCATACACATCGTAAAGCCTTAAGACTATACGGGGCAGTTCTTTCAAACATTTACATTTTAATTAGGGTGTGGCTGTAAGTTACACATGATAATACATTGCATGAAGACAAATATGTTTATTATTTGCAGCAGTGGATCTGTAATCTTCTCTCGTAACGCTATGAAGTACCTTTCATCATTTATTCATTTATGTTCGGACTTTGGTACCCAGTGAGGCAATTCGTCTCGCCTCACTGGGTACCAAAACTCTAGAGATGGTGTGTGTGCATGCATGCCAGGAATTCTCACAGAAGATCTGTCTGGCACACTTTACTCTGCCTTCATCTTTCTTTCCTGGCCAACTGTGAAGCTATGTAGAGCTTTGTTGGTTCTTCTTGTACGAAAATGAGTTTCCTAATAATCAAAATGTGAAAAATGCATCCTTATTTTTGACTGATACTGCATATCAAACATATTTTTCTAGTGTCAATGCTAGTGTAATTATTTAATTATGATTTATTCAATGGTAATGAAACATCTGAATGTCCAGAGACCCAACATGTTGCAAGAGACACTTACCCATCAGTTTCCTGTTTAAAAATCAAATAATACTTACCTGAAGGTTACAGAATGCTTGAGACTGGATAGAGGCTGTTTTTATTAGTTGTAAATAATATAGTATATGCAAAAAAACAAACAAAAAAAACATGCAGAGCTCAATATTAAGAAGTGTTGAAACTCAAAGCATTTTATAGTGAGTTGGCAATTTTTTTGCAAAAGCTTGTGAACTTGGTGACAGTTATGTTTGGTAATCCAGATTTGTTTGCTTATTTATTGTACATAGAGCGTTTTAGACAAGGATACTACCTGCCTCGTTTGAGATGAAAGACCTGACATTTTTGTCTGAATACTTTAAACAGCTTCAGCTTTAGCCTAACTTTCAAGTTTAGTCATTTACATATTAGACAGTATTTACATAAACACAAAGAATGTGATAAACCAACCTTTTTTTTTTTTTTGTTGGCGTTCAGAGGTTCATGAAAAATGCATCACTTTAGTGGATCTACAGAGGACTTTCCTTTCTGTAGCCAAGAAAGTAGTTTGCCTGTCCTGAGTGGAGCTTCTGGACACTAACACAGTGGGCAGAAATAAAGTATTTTGTGTCATCAATGCAAGGTTACAGTTAAAACCTGAGAAGTTCTATGCTATGTATTACTATTACCATTAATCGAATTTCTTACAAATCATGAAGCTGCACGTTTGCATTGCTGAAGACAGATTTCTTAATGTTTGATAATTGTATTTGATTATAATGTGGCACAACTCAGCTTCCTTTTCATCTGAAAATAAGGATGGACACCCACATATGGATATCTTAATTTTTCTTATGACACTTCTACAGTACAGAAACCCACAGTTTCACTAAACAGCTCTGTAACACTTATGTGAATGAAACCAGCACATACCCTCAGCTGAAAAAGGCTATTTTTCCTTCTTCCATGACCCAAATGGATTGGTTTAATTTTTCTTATACAATTTTATATTTTGTGGCAATGTAATGTGTTAGGGGAGTGCATCCAAAAAGGGTTTTACTTACTCAGTGTGATCTTCATGTGACCTAAATGTGTCCTCCATTTGTGAATGCGGTCCATCCATCACTGGTCAGCTCCATCCCGCTGCAGCCAAACCTCAGTTAATCTTGTGGGGTCCCTGGCACTGGTTCACCTGGCCCCATCTCTGTGTTCGCTCTGCCAGTCACACTGTTACCCAACAGTAACAAGGCAATTTCCTGCTACTTCCGGAGAGATTTACAGATTCCCTATTTTTTTCCCAGTACCAAATATATCATGAAATCAAATGATCTGCAAATCTTATTACTCATTTGATCATTTTCAGCGATTATATATTGCCAACTTATGACAACTTATCTGCCAGTCCTCTTTCCCAGAATTGCCTTTTTTCTCCATCACAATTTATAAGATGAGTCAGAGCCAGCCACAACTGTTGTACAAGTTGCCCTGTTGCTAGGCACCAGGCAGTATTTATTTTCCCACAAACTCAACTTTCCATCATCTGCTCCTCTGCCCAAGAAGTGTGATTACATGTGGTCATATAGATGAAGTAGTGTTTCTTTCATTACACCTTAGGTTTTCATGAGAGTACTGTTCATTTTAGAAGGGGTTTTTTAAGGTGCTAATTTTATTTTGCAGTGTTTGTGCTGAATGTGCTGATTTCAAATTAAAACCAATGAAAGGGCTTTTAAGCAGATTGTTGCAAACGATTCAGTTTGCTTTGTTAACTGGTGAAATAAATCTGCCTGAGAAAATCAAGTTTGTGCACGTATAAAGACATTTTTATTTGTAGAAGAGATTTTAATTTCTTAAAAATAGAAATGAAAGCACAAAAACATGAAAGAAAATAGAAGTGCTTTTGTGAATGTCAGTTTTAGGAAATTGCTGGGCTATTTTAAATACTTTGCTTGCTGTCTTTTATTATCATAAAAGTTACGCAGGAAATTGAGTAACCACTCTTGAAATAGGAGTTACTGAGAAAACCATATTATGATGAAAGTTTGAATCACATCCCTTTCTGTCATGACTTTGTGAGTTTTAAGAGAATTATTGTAAAGGTGTTAAGCTTTGATGGCCATTTGACTTCAGACTCCTGTTACAGGTTTAGCCAGCTAACATACTGTAGAAACGCTCATAATAACATTCATGAATTTTACCTGCATAGTAGTTTTAACTTTGCAGTCAATGCTGTGTGCCAGACAGGCCATTAACTCCAGCTACATCTTAACAAAATAGCCGACGGGCAGCGTGGGTTTATCATAGCCCGAGGTTAATGTAAAATTTGAAACGTCATAATATGTCTGTATGTTTGAACAGACATTAATTTTGATTTTAGTGTCAGCTCATTTTGTTGCATCTTTAGTCATATTCAATCTTAGAAATGTTAGTACCCTATTTTAACAATCTGGGGATGACATCTCAAGACAAACTGCATTGAAGTGTATTACCCAGTCTGAAGTCTTTCTTCACGGGTGAGTAGGAGCTGACAGCTGTCTGTGGAAGATTTCTTGGTCCATTCTTACCCAGAGGCTTCACTGTACATCTGTGCACTGCATAGTTGTGTATTTTGAGGGTCATCCCGGGGAAAAAAAAACTTTACCCCAGGCTCGTATAAATGGAGAGTCAGGGACCCCTGGGTGTGTTTCTGTGTGTATGGCGTTAATATTCCTTGTGGCAGATGAGCCCTCTCTCTGATTGCCTCAGGCAGCTAAAATAAATCTGGCAGATGATAAGAAAAGCCAATATCCTGTCAGTGCAAGAGATTTCCATAAAAATCTTAACCATGATGAAGTAACTTGAAGGGAGAGACGAGGATAGTTTGTGTTCAGTCTGGTGTTGAGGACCTGCTGTGTTTCTGCTTTGATATTAAAACATTTTTTTCTGCCTTCAAATTCAGACTACTGATGAAGCTAATCCAGTTTTTAGCAAAAGCGGCAACAGTCCCATTGGTATACAGTGAGAAAGAACAGCAGACTTGTCCAGGATGAAAATAAGCTGAAGCCAAAGCTGTGAGGTAGAGGGAGGGGGGAGTAAGATGAGGGCCAGATGTGAGACAGCTTTGCTGGCTGTCTGTTTACATTTCTCAGCTAACGGGAGCATATTTTTAACCTCTGCCTGTTTTTGTTCTCTCTGCAGGTGCTGGGGAGTCAGGGAAGAGCACCATTGTGAAGCAGATGAAGTGAGTGACTGTGCTCATTGGTGTTTTTGTTTTGTTTTTCCTCCCATCATGGATTCAGTCCTAATATCTTTTAACAGAACAAATAGTTGTTCAAAAAATACTTGTATGTCCAACATTTGATTGAGTGGTATGTTATGCAGCTTACAAATTTCAGTTTCACATATAAACATCTTCTCATTAATTCTTGCCTTCTGGAGGATTGAAGACTATAGCTTTTCATTCTGTATGGCCCTCTTGTGCATCAGTAACTGAAAATGTCAATGTTTGACTCTTGATCAGTCCTACATTATCAACCAGGAAGATGTTTAGCTCATTCCTCTGTACAGAGCAAGTTGTTGTTGTTTGATTTCCTCACATGAACTGCTCACTTTGAACATTATTTTTTTTCCAATAAATTCAGTCTCCTGTTTTTAGGTTGGGGAAAATGTAACAGGGGGAACTGACTTTTGACAACTTGGACTGAATTTAGTGGTGCACAACAAAAAAGCCTTGAGATCCAGTTCATTCACCTAAATTTTATATACTAAACTAAAATTTGTGTATGAACCACTTGAGGAAGAAGTTTCAATGTCATACATGTACGTTTTTCAAAGCATTTAAGTATTTATTTTAAATTTATGTAGAAACATGACCTTGTTAGTCAAAGCTGATGAAATTTTTCAATACAAACACACATTTTTATTTCTCTGTATATAACCCTTGAGTGGTGTAATTGCTTTATATTAAAGCATGAATAAAATGGCAAGTTTCCTTTCTGAGTTTCACCCTTAACGGTCCCTCTGAAAGCATTACTACTTAGCTTCAGCACAGGAGCTGAGAAGATAAACATGTTTCCTTTGTCTGGATGAAATAAAGTATAAGTATGTTTTAAAGTTACAGTATACCTGTTTGGTGTAAATCTTTTTAGTTGATGCAGAAATACTTCAGTCAAATGTTATCTAAAATCTATTCACTTGCACATCAGTGAGCATCTATGTGCTTGATGCTTTTGAAATCTGATTAGCTTTGATCTCGCACTAACTGGGAGAAAGAATAACTGACCTGTTTTGTCTTTCTTTGTAAGATAGATGAGCTGCATGTTATGTTTCCACTGTGAGACTTCGCTTTTCATAATTAAAATGACCAAAGCGCAAGCAACGGCTCCAATAAAAAATTAAATGGATGAGTGGACTGATGATGCGATTAGAGTTCTTCCGCTTCTAGTTTTGTTAGAACATCCTTCTTGTTGACACCTGATTTTTTTTTTTTACACAATCATGAAATATTTAAATAGCTAGGAAGTTGTAGGCTCACACAGTAAACGGTGTGATCCACTTATGATCATACAACATACAGTAATTGTCATAACTTGCTTGAGAAACAAAACTGAAAGAGATATCTTCAATCTGTTTGGAGATTTCAGTAAGATTTGAAGGAAAGTTAAGTTTAAAAGTCCCATATAATTCAATTTTGATCAGTATTCATATTATTAATCAAGCACCACAATAGTCATTTTACTTTGATCACGATTCCCAAACTCTTTGGGTCTGTTAGATTATGTATCCTGAAATTTCAGGGTTTTTTTTGTGTGTGTGTGGTCTAGTGAGCACTGTTTGACCTCTCCTTCCTTCTGCTCCCTGCTCTATCTGCTGTTATTGGTCATAAACCTGGTATGTCTACTCTTTCAAAGCTTTTATTAACTGCTCAATCAGTTTGCACCTCTTAAAACGGCGACTGGTTTAAGTCAGTTTTTAACCTTTGAGGGACCTTTACATGTTACTTTAGATCTTGATTGGTTTATGCATCATAAGTTCAAAGGTTCAGAGGAAATGTTCCTTGTTGCTGATCTAGTTTTATATAAATTATTTGGTTGATTTTTTTGTTTGTTTGTAATGTACTTAGATTCCAACTTCTCTAAAAAAAAAAAAAAAAAAAAAAAGGTGAGCTTTTCAGGGTTTTGATATTTTGTAACAACACCGGTGTTGTCTTATTCTTCTGTCGTTTAGCTATGATAGTACATCTGTATTTAAATGCAGGTTATTTTTTTCTCTTGCATAAACTATTTAATGGATAGGCATTTGAGTACTTAACAGTTTTAATCAAAGATTTAGATAAGTAAGATTACATGAGATTTGTGTGGCCATTTGTTGCTTGGGTCTTGCAAGGCATCACCAGATATTCTCAGATACAAGGAGTTTATTTGGGTGTTTAAACCTTCTTAATGTTTCACAGAAAATTCATATTTGTGTGATGGTGAAAACACCACGTGCTTTAAGTTATTTGCTTGTGCCTCGCAGTGCTTCACATAGAGCTCACTTGAATTTAAATGAAGTCCCATTCAGGACAGAATACAACCACTGAGCATTTTGGCTGGGACACAGCGGGGGGAGAGGGTTCTTGGTTTCCAGCCCAGCAGCTTCTTGCACAACCTGAAGTTTTCTCAAACACATGGCTCCTTTCTCTTAATACCTCTGTTCACATCTTCCAAGGCAGCTGTTTAACAACAGAATTTTCCAAGTACCTCGACCTATAGCTTTAAAAAAAAAAAAGTAACATATCAGTATTTATTTACAGTGTTGATCATTTTCATTGACAAAGTTTTGACAGTCAGAAAAAATATTAAACAGACAAGCCATGGTATTTATCTTAATAGAAACTAAGCAAGCATAAGCATTTATTATGAAGCTTCATTCTTTATGTATGTTGTGGCTCCTGTATTAATTAAGCACTCTGATCACGTTTTTTTTTTTTTTTTTCCTCTCTCTCTCTTCTCCTCAGGATTATTCATGAAGATGGGTACTCGGAAGACGAGTGCAAGCAGTACAGGGCAGTTGTCTACAGCAACACAATCCAGTCCATTATGGCCATCATCAAAGCCATGGCCAACCTCAAGATTGATTACGAGGAAGGTGGTAGAGCAGTAAGTCTCTCACTTTCAACACAATGTCATTTCCTGAGAGCACAGGACACAAATGAAATGATGTCAGTAATATGAGAGTTATGACATTTTCTGTGACATTTGGTGGTTGCAATTGCAAAACTATCTTGGAGTTCAAGCAGAAGTTGAAGTACCGCAATGTTTTTTTTTAAGCTTGCACCTGTATGTGTTTTATTAAACAACCACCTTTCACTTAGACACCACTGTGGAAACTGATAAGACCTGCAGAAAGGAAATTCTGCAAGTCTAACAAATGATTTTATTAAAGTCTGTTTTCAGATATTGTTTTGAACAGTGATCTCCGGTCACGATCTTCATGGGCTCAAGATGAGTGTTTCTGTCGAAGCTCACTTATCAATAAATTTGAAAACAGAAGTTTGCAGAAATAGGGCAACAGCTATGCTGGTTTGTCTTTTTATACAGTCTGCAGTCTTGACAAAATGTCACATTTTTACCCCAATTTATTTAATTTAGATTCATGTTTCTAAGAATATGCAAGTAAGTAAAAGCTGATTTTTGTTGAATATGGAACGCTTTTTGACTGCCTTTTGTATGTCAGAATGAGAGATTAAAGAACTTTGTAAATTCCCACATTGTTCTTACCTTCAGAGAAATTTTGAGTATTTTATATACACAAGTTTTGAAAGAAATGTCGCAACCAAATGAGATAAAACTATAACTCAACTGTATTTCACATTGTGTGTGACTGAACTGGTTTGTGTCATCTTCTCACTTATGAGGAGCATGTTCCCTTCCTAGTAACTAAATTGTACAGAGTAGTCCTATTTGCTTACCAGTTACAGTAGCACTGCCAAATTGGTCTAGATAGCACATATTGATTTCCACAAAAAGATTATTTTTTTCCATGGCCCATTATTACTTCATTTGAAATCAGATATTTTTGACATTTTACACATTTCTGCATGTGTTAGATGTGACACTTAATTTCAGCCTTTTTCAGTTAGGGTTGCTCAAACATGCTGGTGGAAGGGACAGAAGTAGGAACGGTAAACTTCCAGTTGTTTATGAGACTGAACTGTAAATCGAGTAAAACACGATAACAAAACTGGTGGTCCGTTCTCTCAAAACATCTTGTATTTAGGGTGTCAAGTTCTAGTGTTTGCTTAAAACATATCAGCGGTGGTTGGAAGTAGCTTTAAAAACAATTACTCTTTTTTTTTTTTCTTTTTTTTTTTAATACATGCTTAAACTTGTTGAACTACAATTATTTAAAAAAATAAATTAAAAAGATGATACATCCCTTCATATTACATCATTATTTGTTTGTTTT
>JAOWBL010002438.1:0-13677 GCA_028564865.1 Zenarchopterus dispar | reverse complement strand
ACTACTACTACTACTACTACTACTACTAATAATAATAATAATAATAATAATAATAATAATAATAATAATAATAATAACAATAAAAATAATTCACCAGTATTTTAATGCATTCCACCAAAAAAAAAAAAAAAAACACAAAAAAAGTATGCCTCATCATTTTGTTTTTGTCATTCTCTCTGTCTGAACAGATTTTTCTTTGTTTTTATTTTCTTTGTTTTTGTGTCATTCTGATGTTCCCAATGTCATTTACAGGGACGTGTATCACAACATTGAAGCTCTGGATCCAGAAAAACTCAATGTATTCCGCACAGTCCGGGAAATCACAGGTGAGAATCAGATGAAATGCCATATACAGTATGATTTAATTATAAAGTTAATAAATAAAATCTACTCTCTACACCATCTCCCTTCTTTAGTCCTTCACAAGTTTATTGCTCCTTTCGTGTATATTTGTGGCTTATGTAGGATTCCTGTCTATGTATTTCCTCAAGTTAACCCCTCCTCTTCCCTTTGAGACAGTCCAGAGACATTGCAGCATAAGATGAATATCATATGAGTTTTTCAATCTCCTGTGTGTCTCTGTTGCTTCTCCCTTGGGAACTCTTCATTCTTGAGTCCCTCTGTCCCACCTCTCCCTTCACACACCATGAAGAAAAGATCCAGAGCATGTGGTGCGCATCAGTAATCCTCCACCTCCCCGATGCCAGTGCCACTTTTGAGCTGCATGTATGCTGTCATCTTCCCAGCCTAGACATTTGAAAATGCTGCCAGAAAGTAGCCTGTTATCTATGTTGTCACCATCCCCCACTAAAGAAGAAAATATTGATACTGAAATTTCTGAGCGACAAAGAAGGTCCACTAAAGCAAAAGCTGGATGAAAGAGTACATCTTTTTATCTCTTAAAATATATATTTTCTATATATAATGAAAACATATGTTTAATTAGAATTATATCATCTGTATTATGATAAAAACATGTAAAACAGCTATTTAGAATGTGAATTAAAATGTATACATTTCACTAGGCACTTTCCTTGCTCAACAGTTAATCGCAAGTACGTATTACGACTGATAGTATTTTCATGCAACGTGGCAATTGGAGTGCTTCTGCATCTTTTTCTACAAAATGCGGTTTAAATTACATTTTGTGCAAATTGCAAGAGTTGGGGAGTGTCTGAACAAAGTTGGTATTAGCTCCAGCAGACCCAAGATTTCTAATAGAAATAAGTAGGCATGATGGATGAATGGATGGATGGATGGATGGATGGATGGATGGATGTATGGATGGATTTGAAGCTAAGAATTGCACCGTGTGACCTATTTTTGGCTCTATTGTCTTCCCCTTTTATTAGTTATTTCGATGTAAAAGTTTGGCATAGTTCAAGATCGACTAGCTAAGGCTTTGAATAGAGAATAAGTAAAACAACTGATGTATAAAAAAATGCTGTTAATGTAATTGTTTTCATCAGTACAATGTCAACATGTACAGTATCAATAAAACCAAATCAAATCAAACTTGATTTATATAGCACTTTTCATACAATAAAATGTAGCACAAAGTGCTTTAACAATAAAAACAAAATGAGTCCCACCCACTCCTCCCCACCGACTCTAATCACTATCAATGATATAATACAGTCAAAGGTTATAATAAATATTATGTTGGGCACAGAAGAACCAGTGAGGGCACATTATCATGCTATCACAAGGAGCCATCTACATCAGGAGGCGGCTGCCAAACCCAACAATACCAATAAAAGACAATTTTTTTTTTTAATTAACCAATTAAGTTCCAGATTTTTATTTATGCATCTCAAAAATCCAAGTAGTTGCATATAGTTTTCAGAAAATCTTCATTTGGACATTAATTTGTTCTGCTAAAAATGATCACAAAACTGCAAAAATTACAGTGTTGCTAAGTTTCTTCATAATCAACAAAGCCATTGTTACCAGGCAATGTTTCATCCAATAAAACTAGACTATTTATTGTTTTCAGGATTCAACATTGGCATTGCAGATTGCATGTTTACCCTCTGCAACCCTAGTGCTTTTATTTAATGGAAAATAAACTGCCCACAGATGTCAAATGTGGTTACTAAGCAGCCCCAGTCATCGCTGCACAAGTGGTAGCTGTAATCTGTTTGTACACTTGAACACTGGAGAATGTCCAGAGAAATGACCACATGTCATGTCCACATCTGCCCTTTTACACAACACTGCACAGTAGGAGATTGGAAGCATGACATGAGCTCACACAAAAGGAATAACTGTGGAACATCTCCTGAGTAGCATAAGAGGGAAAACATGAAATGAGGATATTGTGTAAATTCTTTGTGTGTATGTGTGTGTGTGTGTATGTTTTATAGCTGTTGGTAGTGGCAGACAAGTCTCCCAGCTTATCTATAAGGATAACTGTTTTGTATTACTATACCTAATGTGTACAAACTAGTGTACAGCAAAAAAAAAAAAGAGTATGCAGTAGAAGCTGTTAACGCTGCATACTTTCACTCCCTGACTTCTCAGAACATTTCCTCGTGTCTTCATTTACAGGTTTTCTGAGATTTTGTAAACTTAACCAGAGAAATTGGGCGATTAAAAAGTTGTCCATTTCTCTTCTGTCAAAGAAAATATCAGGCTACAGGTATGAAAATGACACTTTTATTTCAGAATTGGTGCTCAAGATGCATAAAATGCAAAGTTAAACTGGTGGTCTGCTTTCCAGGAGCGAATATGAGAGCATTTGCTTAAAATAATTATAGAAGGAGATTTGAAAGCATGGGAGTACTTTTTTCATTCCCTCTTATAGTTAGTCAAGTCCTTTTGAAAGCAGTTGATGGGGCATAAACCTGTGGCCATGTAGGCAGACATGTGTGTCAGTTCAGCTTGTCGTCTCTCTGAGCTGTCAAGAGAATGTGACATCCGACACAGACAGCCAACCTGCCTCTGTGACCTCTCGGTCACATCTAACATCGCTCTCACTTTCAAATGAGCTTCACAGGAGGACAGCTGTATCGGCAGCACCACAGCCCTGCCATCTTTCCATCTACGTTTCTTTTCCTTTTGTCTTTATCTCTTAGACTCTTGCTGGGCTCCCAAGAATCCTCAAAGACATTTTACCTGGTCAGGATTCTCCGAGTGAGCAATTGACACACAGTTTAGCATAAGTGGCTTTATGGGAGTTATAACTCAGAGGATAATCTTCACAACTTAAGCACCCTTAACCTTTGTTCACGAATTCACTTCCTTCTACACTGAGGGTCTCTTCAGTGTGGACACTGGTGTCCACCATGGCTACAGTACAAACTATTGCTTGTCATTTATGTGTTACAGTCAACATCCTGTGGGACTTAAACAGTGGCACTGAAAGACTACGCTACTGTTGGGAAATTAAAAAGAAATATGGGCCATGACAGGACTTTGATTTATAACTGTGAACACACCTCACCTGCACTACTTGGCAGCAGTATTATCAGAAAATAATGGACATCCTACAGCCAATGAGAACTGATTGTTCCTCCAGGACATGGTATAAGATTACACATTATTGTTGTCAAGGTGGGGAAGTTAGGTTAGATTAAGACAAAAAGTTTATATTGCTTATTAAATACCTACATTTTCCCCTTGTTACTAATGCTACAAACACAATAACATCTACTGTATGTTTTTGAGCAGTGCTGTGGATGAAGAGGTCTCTTAAAAAAGTCTGCAGTGAATTTTCTGTTTGTCATTTGTCAAACAGCAGGGCTGCCTGTTGTCAGTATCACTCAGTGGTAAGGATGGCGTGGACCAGCATGTGGTACTTGGTTTAAGATTTAATACTGACAATGCTATTTTTATACTCTTTTCTATTATTCTAGAGTTATTTCTAGTATTTGAAAAACTGTTGTACCATAACCTGGTGAGGTGTAGTTTCATGTTGACTATGTTTAAAGGAATAACACTCACATGCTGGGAATTTCTTCTCATTTTCCCTGGACTGCTCCTTTCTGCTGTGGCGAGACAGGTATTTGAACCCTCTGGGAAATAAGCTGATAAGCATAACCTGATAACATGCAAGCAGTTGTAATTTATTGTGTCTTTATTGAACACATCCATTAAACATTTAAAGTGCTGGAGGAGAAAGTAAGCAATGCTTCTTTTTTTGGGATACCAGTTGTTCAGACCTACTTTGGCAGCAAATACTTCAAGTAAATATTTTTAGTGGCTGCAAAACGTTCAGGGGGGAGTTTTGATCCTTCGTTTGTACAGAACTGCATAGGCTCAGACCCATTTGTAGGATGTCTGGTTTGAACAGCTCCTTTGAGGTCATGCCACAGCAGCTCTACGGGGTTGAAGTCTGAGTTTTGACTGAGCCACTCCAAAAGACAGAATTTGTTTTTCTTAAGCCATTCATTGGTGGATTTACTTCAGTGCCTACTGTTATTGTCCAAAGTTCTGATAAATTTCAAATAGAAGCAGATTTTAAGTGCTTAAGGTCAAAAACAGAGAGTGTGGAAAAGAGGTGACACAATATGTGCAAGCAGGTTGGAACAGGTGGAGAAAAGTGTCAGGAGTCATGTCCGATAAAAGAGTGTCAGCAAGAATGAAAGGCAAGGTGTACAAGATAGAGGTGAGACCAGCTGTATGGCTTGGAGACAGTGGTACTAAGGAAGAAACAGGAGGCAGAGCCACAGGTAGCAGAAATGAAAATGTTGAGGTTCTGTTTGGGAGTAACAAAGATGGATAGGATCAGGAATGAGTGCATCAGAGGGATGGCACATGTTAGATGTTCTGCAAACAAAGTCAGAGAGACCAGACTGAGATGGTTTGGAAATGTGCAGAGGAGGGATAGTGACTTTATTGGAAAAGGGGTGTTAAGGTGGGAACTGCCAGGCATGAGGCCTAGAGGAAGACCGAAGAGGAGGTGTATGGAGGTAGTGAAGGAGGATGAAGGTGGCCGGTGTGAGAGAGGAGAATGCAGAGGATAAGGTTAGATGGAAATGAACTACTTGCTGTGGAGACCCCTGAAGGGAGCAGCCAAAAGGAAAAGAAGAAGAAGCTACCTTGACATTATCTTGTAGGTAACTGGTAAACATGGGAATTCATTTCTCCATCGATGACGATGGAAGTGGTCCAGGCCCTAAGGCAATGAAGCAAACCCAAATCATGATGTTCCCTGCGCTATACTTTTTTGAAAAAAAATTATGGAGAGCAGCAATTTCTTCCATGGTGTTCAGTTATGGAGGCCTTTTTCCGTGCCTTTTGCATAGTAAACTCATGAAGAAAGATTGTATGTAGCTCAATGGTTGTCTTGAAGCTTTTTCCAATTAGTGAGGTTTGTTTTTCACCTCATTAAGGATTCTTGTCTTTATCATCATCTTGTTTGGTCATCCACTTCCAGACAGACTAGTCACAGTACTAAAACTGGCTTAATTTACAGACAGGTTGTTTCACTGTGGACTGATGGAAGCTTAAATTTGTGTCCCTTTCCACTGCTACTCAGATGAACTACTCTCAATCGTACGTCTTCTGAGGTCCTCTGTTTATGAGTCATCAACATATATTTCTCATGAACAACAAACCTAAAATGTCTTTTACTATTTAAAATATTTTTAATAACACCTTTAAAATAACTCAAGCCTTTAATTAGATTCAAGTTTAAAAACAACAGGCTCCAGTTAGCTTTTGTTGATGTAGGAAATGGGTTATAATATTATTTATGTTATCAACTTAACCACACTATGTTGTTCTATTATTGTGACTTAGGTGAGGATAAGATCAATTTTATGGCAAATTAATGTAGAAAACCAGTAAATGGCAAGCAGTTTACGTTTTCTTTCCACAGTCTGTTGCTCCAAATGAATTCACAAGAATTGCTAAGCTGAAATAGGCACTCTTGTGGTCTTAAGGTTAGCTGTAAAAGTACATATTTGGATAGTCAGTAGATTTTAATGTGTCAAATTATCTGCAGCTACTAATTAATTATTGACTAAACTAATGAGGCCAATTTGGCTTGATCCAGTACTCCTATATTGAGGTCCTTCTGAGGGCACTCAAAGCTGGTGATACGGCAGCATTCAAAGTTTTTTTTTTTTTTTGTGCAGTCAAACAAGCTTGAAACAACTGATCATTTCTGTAGTGGATTATAAGAGATATGATGAGTCTGCTTCCCTATGAAGTGCATCATTTATGTCTCCAGTTGACCAGCTCTTTTAAGCCGTGGATGAGTGTTGTCCTGGTTTACCGCTTGAAAGTTGCTGTAGAATTGGTCGAGGTTGTCAGAAGAAGAGAAAAATGTCACTGCTGCAGACTTGGGTCTTATGGCTCTTTTGATCCTAAATCTACATGTGCATCTTGTCACTGCTGTTTATTTTCCCTTGTTTGCTCCTTTATTTTTCCTTGTCTCTGCTTTGAAACACTGGAAAAACATGGAAAATGGAAAAAAAATGTAGTTATTTGTACAAATATTTTTTACCCTTTTTCTTATCAGACAGTATCATTCTTATTCATCAACACTACATGAATGTGAGGGCATTCTGAAATGAAAAAAAAAATGATGGTGACAACCGCCAGTTGTTACACACTTTAAGAGGTGTTTGTTTGGAAGAATGGGATAAAATAAAAACTAAAACTCTTCCTTGCTTGGTGCTGTGTGCCAGAACTTATTTGAGGTATTGTGAAAAAGACAAGCAACATGCCAAAGTGGTATAAGCTATACTGTCCTGATCTTTTTTTTTTCTCTTTTCATTTTTTTTCATTTGTTTTAGGAAGTATTGTGGGTCTAAAATGAAGAAAGAAAAGAAAACTGATGAGAAAATCTGCAATATTTTTGGTTTTATTTCACATGTATAAATGCTGAATGTTCTCTTGAATCCTAAATTAATCTTATCTTTTTTGCCTCTCACAGCTGGATTTAACAATGGTACATGAGTAGGTTTTATGACTTCACACTTTTTGGTGCATTAGCTTATGTTGGTAGTTATGGACTCAGCACAATTACATCAATGATGTTCCCGTTTGTGTGTTCAAAGTGATATTGCAAAGCTAAAGTGGCTCCCTCTGGTCAGACTCTGACCTATTTTATCACTGGCCCTGGTAAATTCATTTAAGTACTGGTTGCTATGGGGAGGGAGTGAGGGCGGGGGTCAGCATCACATATATCAGTCAAAATGGCCAAAGTCGCAGTGTGGTACTGCCTCTATTCGTTCTTTATGTACACCAGGTCATAAACTGATGTTCCCTCGCAAAGGTAAGATTGTATTTGGGACAGTTTTGTGCTCACAATGGTCAATTAAAAAAACAACCTCTATTCTACAACTGTTATGACATAAGCAAGACATTTCTTTCGACAAACAAGTACAATCAACCGTTTCTGGCCTCTGACCAGTGAAGAGAAGTTTTAAACACTATGACGGTGTTGCTTTGTTTGAACTGAATTATGCTATCACATGGCACATTATTTTTGACGGTGAAATATCATGTTGTTAGGCTTGTTTAATGGAAAAGGTTTGAAAAAAAATTCAATAATCATTTAACAAGACACACAAACAAAAATCATACCTTCATACCGAAAAAGTATGATTGTATGATTTTTGTGTGCAAAAAAGTGGGCAAAAGAACTGAATACTATAAAAACATTTAAAACTAAAATGTGTAATAACAAATAAGGTTGTTGATACAGGGATAGAAAGTTGTTTCATTTTAATGTATTTGCAAGCACATTCCAACCACCATAAAAGTTTTATTTCCCACTTTTTTCCATATTCTGGGAACAAATCATATATATCATATTAAATATTATATGTTTTTTTTCCGTTTGTTTGTTGTTGTTGGATGGATGGGTGGATGGGCAGGTGGGTGGGTGAATAGACGGACGGACAGACAGACAGACAGACAGACTGACAGACAGATTGACAAACAGACTGACAGACAGATCCCAAAACTGGAAAATTAGGGGTTGCAGCGGCAAGTATTTAGGCAAACAATGGCTCAAATTAACAAACAAAATAAAATAGCAAACAAAACAATCAGGGGTATGTACAACATAAACAAACAAAATATATAAATCCAAAAACAACATATACAAAACAACAGAGTAATAAAATAATAGTTATGAAAAATAACCAAAAACAGATAAGTGTAAACAATGTGCAAACCCAAAGTAGAATAAAATAAATACAGTAAAATAAAAGCATAAAGAATAAAAGCAGCAGCTAAAGCCTGTTGACTACCCAGACTGTTCCCAGTCTGCCAGAGGTGAGTTATTGAATAGAGTAATGGAATCTGGTAGGACAAATTTCCTATATCTGTCCATACAACATTTCTATCAAATGAAAAAAGAATATATATGTATTTTAATTGAGTTCTAAAATGAACAATTATGATGTAATGGTTTTAAGCTGGGGACTGACCTCATTTTAATGTCTCATGATAAATGGAGTCCACTGTATGCCATTGTGCTGGTGGACTCTTGTCACTGCCAATCAGCTCCTCCCTGGTTTGTTTTGTGAATTAAAGAAAAAAAAAAAACTGTAGCACTGTGATAGATTAGCTCCTAAACTGAACTGGGCAGAGACAGCTTGCCATTACTTTATTATTGAATAATACTGTTATTGGATGTATTTTGTTTCTTTCTCTGTGGTAGAAAACATTCACTCACTATCTGAGGATCCATGTTTACCTTGAATGGTATATGTGCCGTCAGCATGCAACAACATTATTTGGGATGGAGATGGCAATCATTAAGACAATTAATGTCAAGAAGTACAACACTAGCAATTCCACAGCATTCTGCCTCTGGGCTTGGGGAGCTCACAGTACCACACCATGAGACTCAAGATCTATAAATACCAGAAGTACCTTTAGCTTCTACAAATGTTCTAGACAGTTATTTACTTAGCTTTTGTGTGATTTGTTGTGCAATTTTTGTTCTTGCATTGAAATAAGTTAAAGGGTCTAAGGTTTTTTCACCTTATATTATCGAGCCAAACATTATTTCCCAATATTAAGCAGCTTTCTATTGGCTGAATCTGTTGCAGGAGAAAAAAAGGTGGTAGTATGGGGATGTGCGTCAGACTCTACTCATGCTCACTTTCATAAGCCCTTGGTGTGTGATTCCTCAGAAGTACCTGACTTTTTTAAGGTAGCCTCATGAAACACTGTTAATAAACATTTCTTCAGATGCCGCCGCTGCTCATCTGGGATTGACACAATAAGCCAAATGATGTCCACAAGCTGATAAAGATGCTGTTGAGGGTTATTGTTCTCTTGTCAGCAACCCCAATTATGGATAAACAAAATTATGCATCCGGTGGGAGGAAATCACGCAGTGTGATACAATGGACTCAGATGTGGTTCATTGATTGGAGAATGTGCATTACACCTCTCAGCACCCGCTCTTTTTTTTTTTTTTCTCAAATGCCCATCCACCAGCACCTTCTGCTATTTCTCCTTTGTCACACTGGCATCTCATGGTCTCTGTGTTTGTATTTAGTTGGGAAGTAACTTAGGAATTTCTGAGTATTTCTTCTTGGATTTGATCATTCTTATATTCTTTCCACGTTCTTCCTTTTTCCTTATTCATACTCTTCATTCCACTGTGGATTTTCTCCTGGTCTCAAAGCCCCATCCAACTGTTTTGTTGATCCTGTGCTGTTGGCTTAGGAATTGTACTCACTCACTGTTCTTCTACTAAATATTTCATGTTTTTGAATCCATTATTGAAAATCCTAAATGAGCCACAGCCATCGTCTCAGCTTTTCATTTAATCCTCTAAATGATTCAACACAAGAGAGGCGCAGAAAGGAAATGCAAAAAAATATTGATATGGCAGGCTTTACACTTGTAATAGTTGGCACTAAAATTGCCCGTTGATTCACCATGCTGATAACATGTATTTGGCTTAGAAGTGCTTGGCTGCTTTCAGATGAGACTCAGGTGGCATAGTATGGTTGTGGAATATAGATAATTTGAAATAAATGCCACTTCTCCTTGGTAATTTTATTTTTCTCATTGTCGGAAACTGACAATATAACAAGTGATTGTCGTCCATCTGCCCTGGTGACATGTATAACCAGTCTTGGCCTTTGTGTAAGTGTGTGTGTTTGTGCTTCCGTTTAGGTTACCTTAACATCCAGTCTTGGCCTGACAACATCACAGACTTGAGTGTTTTCTCCAACTTGGCAACTATAGGGGGAAGAGCACTTTACAGGTACCTGATTATACAATTTCTTTATTCTCTGATTTAGACCAAAGATGCACAGTTTGCATTGAATTAATCCAAAAAAAAGGTAAATGAATGAGTTTATTCATATTTTGCAGCAAAGTGTATTTATTCATAAGTAAATCCATTTATTCATGTTACATGCAGATATGAATACCATTAGAATTGGCTTTTCATTTCATTTCATGGATATAAAATGATTTAAAAGAAGAATTAAGCTGAATATTACTAAGTCATAATGTACAATATTAAGTATACTAACAATAGAAGTAGAAAATAGTAAATGTATATATGTATAGCTTTCACTTATTCACTTTGCATTAGGATTGAAGTATACAGTTTTCCATAGAGCTGGATCCAATATATATATATTTTTTCATATTTAAGTGAATTTTTATTTGAATGATTTGATTCATAAATCCTAAGGTCAGTCTTTGAAAAAATGTCCTGTGGATGAGTATAGGCTTTATCTCCTTAATGTAATGTTGACAGTTTCATATCAAAGCCAAAGCCAGATTGGTATTGAATCAGATTTTTTACATTTTAAATCAGAATTGGCTTGGTTTTGGAAATCTGTGGTTATGATCAGTTAATGTCTGAAACTCTTAAACAAGACGGAAATAGGTATGTACTTCCTAGCTGCTCTCTTTGTCTAGCTATGGTATTTCAGTGTAGTTTAGTTTATGAGTTTAAATGTTTTTTTTAATGTAAATTGATTGTAAGTGTGCTGTGCTTAGATTGGCTTGTATGATTAAGTCCTCTGAATTTTAATTTTGTTAAGTGCAATTCTTACTGCCAAATGACACCTTTCTTGCGATGGTATTGTTTTGACATTTAAGAACCCCGGTTGTTTTAACCCAGCTGATAGAACATAATTACTTGTCAATTGCATTTAAATGTTTTTCCAAAGGTGCTCTGAAAATGTGTATTGGCATTTAGGTGGAAATAAAGTGAGTGTTGGCAGGTGATTTAGTGTGGGGGTTTGTGTGTGCAAGTACGCCTGGAGAAATGTGTGTGCGTGCTGCACCTGCCTGCAGATGGGAACAGCAGTCTGCAGTACAAATTACAGCTTGCCACCCACCTTTGCCCTGTGCTTGATCCTGCACACGCTCTGTGTGTGTGATGGCTCTGACATCCCACTGGTGTCCTGTCATATTTAAACTGCGCAAGTGGGGCATGAGGGGAAAGTTGGAAGGAGGCTTTGAAAACTGAAGCAAAGAGAAAGACAGGAAGAATGAGTAAAAATAATAAGTCAAAGTCCAGCTATTGTGGCAGAAAATCACATAATGTACAAACAAAAATAGATAAAAGCAATGAAATGCAATGCAGTTATATTATGTTGGAACATAATACTAAGAATACTATGCTGAATATTTTAAACATCAACAAATCAATTTTATGTTGAATTAGTAATGCTGTGCTTAAATTATTACTGACAAATGACTGCATGGTTGTGTTAACTGGTGGCCTGTAGTCATGTTTAATTGAATATTTATTTAAAACAAGGCTGCTTAGTGTGAGAATATGGCAACATGCACAACTGTGATTAAAAAAATGGCATACTTGTTTGGGTAATAAAGACATTATTATTGCATAATTAATTGTTAAAATGCAAACTTTTTATTTGTGTCAATCATCCATCCATCTATTTATTACTTATCTGGGATTGTGTCATGAGGATAATGATATGACTAGAGATCCCAACATCCCTATCTCCATTATTTTTCTCCTTTTGCTTGGAGGTATCTTTAAGGCCTCATCCCAGTTAGACAACAACCCTTAGTAGCTGTACAGAAAGCATTCTCACTGGATTCCTGAACCATTTCAAATAGCTTTTTTGATACAGCAGAGTCATAAATGTTCTCCAAGAACTTTCTGGAGGACTGAGCTTTCTGGAGGACTTTCTGGAGGACTGAGCTCCTCATCCAGTTCTTGTTGAAGTTGAGGTCAGGCATTGAATGAAAAAGATCATTGTGGTCGCTTGTATTTGCAATCTCATTCTATTTTAACTACTATCCACAGATGAAAAGCAGGGTTAGAATGTAGATCAACTAGAAGATGTCTTTGTTTTACAACTCAGCTCTCTTTTCCCTGCAACAAACCTAGTATATACTTCACTGCAGATCTTCCCCAAAATCCACCTGGCCATTTTTCACTCTCTTCTTCTTCCATCTTCCTCTTCTACACACAAGAGCCCATGATAGTCCTCCGTTAGAGAGAGATACTGACCCCAAGCTGCAGTGTTTAATTCACTCTTTTCCAACTGACGACCAGTTGGCGAAAGCTGAATTGCTGATGCTAATTCTGACCTCGACCACACCACACCCTTCTGGTACCAAGCTACATTCTGAAGTCCATTGAAGAGAAAATAGCAGCACTGGCAGAATGCAACACCCCCCAGAAACAAAGTCTAATTTCAAGTTGGATCCTGATATCTCATACACCCCACGCATCACCCACAGTTCAAGATGAGTTGAATTGTGTGTTCCCAACAAGCCTGTCCACTACCTTCCCCCGCTTCCTGATCCTACTTATCCTTAGGTGGCATTCAATTAATAGCTCCGCTCATCTTCTCACCTGAGTATCAAAGACATTTTGTCACAGATGCGATGACACAAAAACCAATTATCAAACCTGTGATCCAGTTGTCCTGGTACCAAGTGCACTGGTACCAAGTCAGTCCCTGTGATTGACTTTCAATAGACTTCAACTCAAATGCAATACAAAAGTACTTAGTAAAATACTAAAGGTACTAAAGTTGAAACTACATTATGATGCTTAGAAATTAAAGCAAAAGAATGTTGTTATTTAGGTCAAGAAATGACATGGTTTGGGTTAACCATCATGTCTCTTAAATGCTGCACTAGAATAAACAACAGGCAAAATAAAACAATGTAATCCTCAGTTTTAAAGCCTTTTGTTGTCACACCACTGCATTTTTAACACTGAGAATTAAAGTTACACATTAGTGGGTGTGCCCTAAATAATATTCACTAATGTCCTAAATTCAGTGGCAATGTTGAGTTGAGCCAGTATTTCCTGAGTACACTTATGGCTCACAGCTTTTTTCTTACAAATTTTTCCTCCTCTCTTTTTGTTATTTCACCTTCTCTTTCCACATTCCCTTTTTTGCTGTCTGGACCTGCTGTCTTCTGGCTTCCACCCATGTTTTCTCTCTCAGTGGGATCTCTCTGCTGGTGTTAAAGCAGCAGGGCATCTCCTCGCTGCTGCTTCAGTCCCTGAAGGAGATCAGCGCTGGGAACGTCCACATTGCAGAGAACAGCCAGCTCTGCTATTACAACACTGTCAACTGGACGAGACTGTTCCGCACTGCAAACCAAAAAGTCCTGATCCGCAGCAACCGAAGCCCACAGGAATGCAGTAAGTTCATGGAAAGCGACACTCTCGCTGATGTCCTGTTGTTCCCAAAAAAAAAAACAAAAATATATATAAAAACTATATATATAAAAATTATA
>JAOWBL010002437.1:1486-13678 GCA_028564865.1 Zenarchopterus dispar | reverse complement strand
TGTGTGTGTGTGTATATGCACATATATATACATATATATATATATGTGCATATACACACACACACACATATATATATATATATATATACACACACATACATACATACATACATATATACACACTCACACACACCAACAGATATACATATATACAGGCAAGATGTATAAAAACAAATTAATGTAGTCACATATGAAGAAGACAATCCCCATGTAATAAAAAAAAAAAGCAAGACAGACAACCTTGAGTTCAGACTATGTTATTGCATAATTTCCAAGGTCAAATAAAGTTCTATCCATAAATCTAGGAGACAAATACGGGCCCTGATATTCTTCCCATTCCTATGTTTTTATGGAGTAGATGTGGCTCACCGTTATGGAATTGGCCCTGTCGTCTCTGTATGCGAACCTCCACGATCGCACTAATGATGCTGCTGCTGTTGGCGCTCCTTTTGCTGAGCACATCCGTGATTTTGTTTGTGATTTCCTTGATGAAAGTCAGACCTCTTCTCTGGTCATCTGTTGACTGACAGATTCCACAAAACAATTAAACAAACAAAGAAACAAATACTATAGTCAGTCAGGAGGTTAAAAGATGGCTGTGTCCATCCTTTAACCTTTCAAGTGGTGGTCTCGATAGTGTTACATCAGGTCGGTCAATTTACTTCTCACTTTTAAAATAAACAAACAGGAAAAAAAAAAAACCCTCAAAGACCTTTTCCATTAACAATCTTTGCTACAGGTTAAAGTTGATGTGATCCAAGTTTAATGGAAAGAAAGTGGCTCCACTGATAATAATGGTGTTGATATGATACATTTGTCCCTGTGATTGTTTGAGAGACACTTACAATAGTTACATGGATCTCATTGCTGGTCTTGAGTGATGGATCGCAGGTCATTGAGACGAAGGAATCAGAAGACACATTCTGGACAATGTAGAGACTTCTGAGCTCACGACAAACCTGCTCCACTGTCAAACCCTGTAACAAAGCAACAGTGAAAGAATATGAGCCACTGAAATGTTTCTGTGATGTGAATGGTAACAACACAGTTGAACTGTGGTAAACGTTTTCTCAGCATGCTGCAGATACTGAGAATGTGTAAGCTGATGAATTTTAACAATACATTAGCCCAAATAATATAACAGTTAGAAACAGAACACCAAAATAAAACACTGATTCCAAATAAAATGACCTTTGCCATAATGTCCTTATTGAAGGTGAAGGTGATGTTGGCACAGTTGCTCTCGGGGTGACACCTGGACAAGGCTGGGGCCTGGCGGGCAGGGCTCCAGCACTCTCCTTGACTCGGGCAGGGCTTGACGAAACAAAGCTCTTCCCGGATAGCAACACAAGTCTGACCTGCTGGACACTCGGCACTGCGATTCTTATTGTGGAGGCTACAGGGTTTTGCTCCACACCAAAGCTGTCAGAGACAAAAGTCAGTGAAAACTGTTAGATTGTTCAGTCTCAAAGGCAGTGCCAGCAGGATTTAGTTTCTGTGTGTCCTACTTCTGATTTAATTTAGCTTTCAAGTTATGGCAGCCTCGGTTTTGTCAGCTTTATTTATTATACTGTATTTCTTATATTGGATTTTGCTCATTTATAGATTAACATTTCATAGGCAAATAAATAAGGTGCTTTTTAGTTTTATCCTGAGGTTCAATGGTAAGTAAAAAATGGTTAAAACTAGTGATAGTTCAAAAAGCATTCAGGAGCCATTCTGCAAAATGAGTTGTTTTTTTTTTAAATCAAATCCACCAGTAACAGAGCGAGACAAACAGATCATTTACCTCTGTTCATATACTACATCACCCACAAGATGAATATGCTTTGTTTGATACATAAAAAAGCACAGAAACAAAGCAAACAACCAAACGTCTTCAGGCAACAAATCAAACTGTAAAGTGATCAAATTGACAGTTTTGCCAAAGTTGTCATCCACACATAAATCTGTCAATCATGAAATAGTCACCTACATATTGTCAATTGAACACCAAATGATTATTATTTTGTCTCCTTTCTTCTTTTTAATCTTTTACAACTGTGTTTGTAAACAAACTGGGTTAAGCAGAATGTTATATTTTCATCTGTATTTCTGATGTTTTTTTCAACTGTTTGAAATCTGACTGCTGCACTTTTAACACTGCAGTCTTGTGTTTTGATTTATTAGCTCTTAAGTGAATCTGTTGCAACATTATCATCTCGGTGGCCGCGTCTTACCTAATTTTTAGAAAAATGTCTCAACTTCAACCATAAGTAAGTGAATTATTTGCAGGTTAAACCATATTTGAACCAGATCTTATGTGTACCTTTGTACAGGTGACTTTCCCGTTGTGACAGCGGCAGCTGTTGCAGTCGTCGTCCCACCTGCTTCCATCCAGAGCTGCCACCCTCCCGTGCACACAGGGTCTCCCTACCACTGAAGCACAAGAAGCCCAGTCAGCTCGGAATGAACACATCTCCGTTTACTGTCAGGTGCTCATGCTTTACATAAGGCTAATTCATGGAAAAGCTGTCACAGATGGGACAACTTGACTTTACAATTACTGCAGAATTATATCTAATTCCCAATAAATTGTAGTTTGTTAGTTGTAGGTGGTTGACAAACTTCAGTTTCTTGTTTTTTTTATATGTGTTGAACTGATGTGAACTGCAAACACAGTGTCAAATTCACCATTACTTGCTCTACACCGTTTCCATGTACAGACAGCCAGAGCTAAGAAGTAATCTGCTGCTTTAAAAATGACTTTCATCTCGATTAAGACACAGTTCTCTTACTTGTTCCTAGATTTACTGTGTTAACTCTGCATTTATTGTAGTACAAGCCAGAGCTGTGTGTGCAGAAACAAACACGCCTGGTAAACAAACTTGTAAAATTAATTCAATGTAGTAAACACGGGATTTGCAGAAATTATTGCAGAGATATGGCATTACCGTCTTGGCAGTGGGAGCCGGTTCTTCCTGGAGGACAAATGCAGCGGTAACTGTTGATCTCATCAATGCAGGTTGAGCCGAAAGCACAAGGTGAAGACTGGCATTCATTTACGTCTAAAAAAAGAAGATTCATTCATTTTCTTGTCTTTTCAATAGTCTCTGTGTGTCTCAAAAAATATGGCAGGAGCTGGGAAGCAGTGCTTTTCGTTAACTGCATTTTTAGAGTGAACTGGAGTGGATGACTGGACCCCCTAAAAAACTGTCTGCTTTGACCAGAGCTTGTAAGGGGAGGCTGAAAAGGCAGCTTATGTATATCCCTGTTGTATTTTATAAATCATGTCACATAACTTTAATCAAATCCTTAAGAAATTGTGTCAGCTACTGAAGAAGCACATTATAGGTCAACGGTACTTTAAGCTAAAACGGATGCTTGAACATTTTGATTGGTGGGTCTTCCAGCTTCATGCAGTACATCTAACAGTGTCAACACTCACTGATTCTGCAGTCTGGGCCCGCAAATCCCGGAGCACATTCACATCGATACCAGTTGTCCCCATCCACACAGGTGCCACTGTTGGAACTGCAAAAGGACAGAGCTGATGATGGAAATCTCTGGTATACAGGTAATAAAACTATCACCAAAAAAGGCAGTTTTGTCTGGCTTCAAGCTTCAGTGAGAAGCAAAAGTTCCCACAGGAAAAAAACAACAAAAAAAGCAAAGATAAAGCTCAACTATAAATCACAAGTGTGATCTCACTGAGCTGGAATCCTCTCGCCTAACAATCTTAAACATAGTTTATTTTCTGATCTGTGTTTTTCAAAGATATGGGCTGCTTCTCACTCTGACTTGAGGAGAAGAGTGGGAAGATTAAAAACTAGTGCAAACCTTTTTTTTTGGGTTGCAGATTTGACAAAATGAGAAGAAAGGAGCCTAAAAGGAACATGGATATGATAGTTTATCTCTGTATACACTCATAGTGTTTTAATAAAAGTGCATTTCATAGATGAAAGGAGGAGCACTCCTTTTTTCAAAAAAAAAAAAAAAAAAGGAGATACATTGCATGTACATCACTGGACCTAGTGTCTGAACATCCATATCACTGATGTAATCATGGTAGAAATCAGTTCAACTCACCAGGGATGAGAACTGCAGTCATTGGTATCTGAGGGGAGGAAAAAAAAAAAAAAAAAAAAAAAAAGATCAAATGTTGATCAAGATGAGTCTACCAACTCTCTGTTACAAAAGTCATTCTGTATGTGAAAACTGTCTCCACATTTACTGTACAGTAGGACATTCCCACTAAATGAGCTCAGTCACACAGTTCCAACCTAAATCTGGGTGTGTTGTGTTCAATGAAGATTGTTGCTAGAAGCATTCATTAGTCAAGTTTTAGAACAACTTTGCCACATTTAACAAGCACTACATCCATGCAGTGAAATATCATATTTTTTTCAAATGACTAATGCACAGAAAGCAAGTCTTCAGAAAACAGTCTACATGAGTAAAGGTTCTACTTTGTGTCTTTTTTGATGTTTTGTTAGAATCTGACCAAAATCTTAAACATCAGAAGAGACCTGCCTACTAGACTTTTCTGATGATGCCAATTCTGACAATACACAAATATGGAGGCATTTCTACTCCCAAGGAAAGGTGCCGATGTGCATTATGGGATTCAATTAAAAAAAACAAAACAAAAAAAACAAAAGCCACTGGTTAACACGTAGCAACAGGAGCTCTGTGCTCCGACTGCCCAGAGACTCACTGTGGCTGCAGGTGATGCCTTCCCAGCCCTCCTTACAGATGCAGCTGAAGGACTCTCCATCTACCACGCAGGTTCCTCCATTCTCACAGGGATTTGGCAAACAGCTGCTGTTCTTTGCTGGAAATCCAAAAACATGGTCAAATAAGAAGACAACACATCCAGCAAAGAGCACACCGTTCCACTCACCGATGTTGCAGGTGGATCCCTCCCAGTCTGCTAAACAAAGACACTTGAAGGCGTCTCCTTTATCATAGCAGGTTCCTCCATTGTTACAGGTTGATTCGTCACACTGACTCTCCCCTGAATGAAGAAAGTTTCCAGTGAGCCAAAACCTTAGCTGAGCATTTTTTTCTTAAGTCAACCATAAGACCTGGAAGGCTTATTTATTCATTGAGATTTTAAAATGTATTTAATGAGAAAAAAAAGCCCATCACAGGCTAAATCCTTGTCATTTTGTTTTGTTTATGGTGACACAAATACAAATGTTCAAAATCCTCAACACAAATACTTTCTTTCATATTAACTGCATCTTCGAAAAAATTGAATCAACTATTTTTCGCAGGCCAGAAAGATTCAAGACAAGGAACATTCAAATCTTCTCTTAAAGGAGATGTATCATGAAAAATATCAACAGTTCTCTGCTTGGGAGATATATTTAGGTGTCTGAAGTGACTACAAAAACAAAACACAAACAAAATCAGCCATTTATCACTTTGACTGGAGCTGTCTTATTGAAAACTTGCAAAACTTTGAGGATACTGGGACATCGCAGAACCAGATCAAAGTACGACTATCTTCACTGCCACACAACTTCACATATGCTGCATTTTTTTTGTACCTCACAAGTAGGTAGTGTCAAGTTGCAACACTCATTTCAAAGAGGAAAACCATGGAGGTGGATGGCCCCCCAAAACCAGCTGCTTTAAAGCATGGTTGAAAAGGATATTCTAATATTGTAAGAACCCGTAGCGTTTGGACTACAGCATGTCCCATATATGTCATTAGGCCTTTAGGAAATTATCAGTTGTTTAAAAAAGTGAATAGAGAATTCCTTTACAACACACAAAACTTACGTGAGCTGCAGGTCTTTCCTTTCCAGCCATTGCTACATTCACAGTAGAAGTCATTTAGGAGATCTCTGCAGACACCTCGATTCAAACAGGGAGCAGAGCTGCACTCATCAATGTCTGGATGACGATAATGTAATCAAATAAAAACATTTAGAGCATGTTCTCAATGTAACGTCTCTACCAAAACGGCGGAGGACGAAGAGGAGGGGAGAGTAGGACTTACTTCTTTGGCAGGTGGGACCCTCCCAGCCTTCAGCACAGACGCATTGATACCGATTGACCTTATCTAAACAGGTTCCTCCATTCAGACAGGGGGTGCTCTCACAATCATTTATATCTGAAACCAAGAAGAACGCCATTGAGTATTGATCTAGTATTTATTCATTCAGAATTTATCGAGACAAAAGGCTGGATAATGTATAGAAAACAAACACAAAAACGTTTTGCGCTCACTCTCGTGACAATAGGTCCCAGTGTATCCATCTTCACATTCGCAACTAAACTGTCCCCCGGCGTGACTTCGACAGCGCCCGTGGGGACCACATACACTGGACGAGATCAAACGCACCCCAGTTGGTGTGCTATTGGATGCCACTGCCACCGTGCAGCTATCTATCACTAAGTAAAAGGATTAGGGAAAAAAGAAAAAAAAAAAATCAGTAGTAAAAACTGGAATAATCTGGAAAGTCATGTCAGTATTCAGCTAATCAGCAGGCCTCGGGATTCACAGAACTTCCAGAAATATATCACTGCAGCAGCTCATGCAACTACAACTCGAGTCTTTTTTTCTGAATTTATTGTTTTCAATCATTTTAAAGTCCAAAAGTGACACTAGTTTTTTTTCTCCTCGATTCAAGACTTATACATTTGAAAATGATTAGGGAATAAATCAGCTATTAAATCAAGAATATATAACTACACTCAGTTTTTCTGGTTTACGCCCAATAGAAGTGAACATTTTACAGACATAATACAACCTATGTAGATGTAACTAACTGGGAATAAGAGCAGTCCAACTGTTTTATTGGACATGTAAGCATTTAAGTATGTGTGAACACAGAGTGAAAATGAACCTTTGCAGGGCGTCGTGCGGCAGTGGTCAATCAGAAGTGAGCAGTTTTTACCCTCGTAGTCTTCAGGACATTTACAAATATAGTCTGCCTCCAAATTGTAACACTGTCCCCCATTTTGACACGGACTGTTGAGGCAGTAATCGATCTCCAGCTGGACAGAAAAAAAGCAAGAGAACAACTCAGTGAAAAATTATATGGTTTGTTGTAACCATGGTAACCCACCTTAGGAATTAACCTCCTAAGCCCTGAATTCTTTTTTGGTATTTTCATTTTGTTTCACGTCAGCCTTCTTTAAACATATATGGTTGTTATGGTATAGACAACCCAAGAGGTTAAAAACAGATATTCATTAAATGTTGAATTTCAAATTATTTAGTTTGCTTGCAATTGTTGTGATTGTCAGGAAAAGCTGATGGATTATACATGACAGAAATCTTCAAACACGCAGCTTTTAATCCAAAACATTGTTTTTCCCCACACAGTTGTTTATTTGGTCATTTTAAATGCTGCTGTATTTGGGACAACTGTTATTACATTTAGGTTCACCTCTCAGCTGCTACGAGCAAAGACAGGGTGTAAAGTTACAGCAGTCATCTTTGGAAAATAATGTCAGGAGGAAGAAGACAACCGACTGAACAAAAGTAACAGGAGCCTCAACTGGGAGGAACAAGAACATATTTGAACAGTCAAAGATACAGTTTTCAGCCAGGATCTTTTAATCAAACATAAATATTCTGTGAATTTCATCAATTATACTTTTTGAAATGAATGGTTAATGCTAATATTTTTAAATGTTTACAATGACCCATTCACTGGAGTATGTTTTTTTTTTTAAATCGTAAAACCATAATTTTACATAAAAAAATTATGCCACTTTTCACTTTCCCGAAAATGCACTTTTTAAAGAACTTAATTTCTTTCAACAAGCCTAGTAACTATGTTTTTGTTTTTTGAAATGTTAATTTGAATTTGTTGGTTGGATAAATTAAATTTAACATAAAAGGATCAATCTTAGTCATTGTTGCGTCGAAACAAAGACGGAAGTTTGCTGAGAGGTCGAATTTCTGTTCATGTTTTTATCTAGCACATAACAAAAGTGACCGTATCTTAACAACAGCTCACCTGACAGAAGTTTCCAGAGAAACCAGGAGGACACAAGCAGTGGAATCCATTAACTTCGTCATGGCAACTGCCGCCATTGAGACATGGCCCGCTAGCACACTCGTCCAAGTCCCTCTCACAATGATTCCCAGCAAAGCCTGGAGCACACACACACTTATAATCGTTGACCAGGTCCTGAAGGAGAGATATGATAAACATACATTACTATCCATAATGTTCAAAACAATGGTTTGTTATTGCTGTAATTATCATAAGTCTTGAAAAACATTATTAGCTACATTTTTGCACAAGTGCCACATGTTTTGTTGGAAGTTGTGTTAGCGCTAAACTACTTAGCCAGATTAGAGTTGTAGCCACCAAGCTAACAGAGATTAGCATGTCCCAATACCTGTGTTATTTTTTTTCCATATAGTTATTCAGTATAATATCTATTTTTAAAACGTGAAAACTTTAAACAAACTATTTTTCACTAACTATTTAAAAAGAAAAAAACTTTATGGTAGATAAAACTCACTGCGTTTTAGCATGAAATGATACTGTCAGTGTATTGCGAATATAAAAACATATCTTCCTAATGTAATATAATCTGGTTTGCATCAGTGAAGCGGAAACTACTGTGAGAGGAATAACTGCAAGGTGAAAAAAACCAGTACTCATTTATTTGAAATGAATGAGCATTGAGTTTATGTTGTGTTTGGAAATATGAACGTTTGGAGAAATTAGATCCCTTGTTGTCATGGACACGTAGTCCTGGAAGACTGGACCAGCTTTTATTGTTTTCAACCGTAGAAAAATGATGTAAGCTGTAGAATGACAACACCTGAAAACAAACTCCCATCCAAGCAAGCACTGAAGCTCACCTTGCATGTTGCTCCATTCTGACACTGGCCGTGACAGTCATTGATATCTGTAGAAGCACATGACAAATGAGCTCATTTGAAAAGCTTTCAGTTAGAGCAGAAACATAAACAAAGCATTTAGGAAGTTGTGCTTCAACCTGCTGCTTCCTTCAGTCTACTTTTGCTCTATACTTTAGAGATAATGAAGGTTACTAGACATGTTTAAAAGCTAGTGATGATAATCTGACATGCAACTGTGTATAACTCAAAAACTAAAGGCTAATAATCTTTCCAGATAATAGTTACTCTTACTGACAGATCTTCTGGCCCTAAAAGCTGCTTTCTACAGATTGTGTTGCTGCAGTGTTTTACTCACTAGTAACACAGTTCTGGCCCGTCCAACCAGGCAGGCACTCACAAAAGTATCCTCCAATCAGGTTTCGGCAGGAGTTGGCATTGACACAGGGGTTGTCATCACACTCGTTGGCATCTAAAATAAAATGGGAGAAATAACAGATCAGAGAGACAGCACAGCTGAGGGCTCAAGTCAAAGAACTGCCATTGTTTGGTCCTGCAGTCTGTGCATTGCATTGTTTTAGCAACATGTTTTTATTTAAATCAACTACTCAAATTATGTGAATTGATTTGAGTGGAACTTCATAAGCTCTGTATGCTATTTTGGTGGAGCTCAGCGAACCCAGATAACACATTAGGTAACTGATGTTGTCCGTCTACGAGTTCATTTTTTATCAGTCGATGGAAGGTACATGCAAGGCTCAGTAAACCATCTCTTGTTTCTGTCTTTGGATGTTTGCAGTCTATATTTCTATGGCAATGTCAGCCCACTTATCAATCCTCTACCACTGGATAGACAGTGACATTAAGTTCAGATAATCATGCTTAAACTCCAACTGTTATAGATCCTTTTATGCTGAATCAATCACCATCATTGACTTCACCTGAAGGGTTAGAGCTTTTTTTTTTTTTTAACCATGTCAGTTTTTTTTTTTACAGACACATAGATTTAAATATTATTTTAATAATTCATTTGTTTTCACTGTGCATCTTTTAAGCATATTCTGTGCTTTTATTTTATATATTACTGCATGAGCTTTGACAATTAACCGGGGATACAAATGCCAAAGGTCAGGAGTAAAGGCATCCTCCCATCCGATAAAACACATATCTTTTCTGAGTCATTCGGTAACTAAATCTAAAATCTAAATGGTCACTGAGTACACAAAGTCCACAAATGCCATTTGGATCCTGGTTTTCACTTCTGGATTGTAAAAATAACATCCGAAAATAGAGGCTGTCCAAAATGCTTCAAGAGTGCAAACGAGGTACCAAATTCAGGGCTCCCTAACTCAACTAACCAGCCACTCTCAGAGCCGAAGGAGCATGTGGATGTTGAAATACGATGGTGGGATTAGTTGTACAAGAAAAAATCTGGGGTGCCAAACCCCCAAACCACAACTATCCATGTAGAAGTCATCACTTAAAAAAAGCTAGCAAAGAGGAAGTTTTTCCTGAGGATTAAAGTATGCAAGAACAGCTCATGGCTCCGGTACTGACGAGTTTAAGACTGACCAATGAGGCAGGTTTTTCCAGTCCACTGAGGAGAGCAGAAACACTTGAAACCATTGACCAGGTCCTGGCAGGTACCTCCATGACTGCAGGGGTTCAGCAGGCACTCGTCTACATCTGAGACACAAAAGTAAAGTCTTCGTTATGAAGCTTCGCCAACATGTTCAAGAAGGATTGGATCAAAGTAAAACTATTTGAAGAAGCTTACTGATGGAGCAGAACTGTCCAGTCCATCCAGGGGCACAGCGACACTCAAAACCCTGACTGTTTTCTCCACAACTTCCTCCATTCATACAGGGGTTGGATAGACAGGCATGGTCGGCTGCATAGATGAGTGCAGGTGTTTAGTTCAGTTAAAAACTCCTTTTCCCCCTCAATTTTTATTCCCTTTATTGAAAAAAAATATTCAGGCATATGGTCTGATCTGTTATGATAATAAGTATAAACTTTTATAAGGGAGTGAAAGCACATTAATCAAAGTAGTTTTTGAGTTAGAACAAAACATATATGTGAAGCACAATGAGCATTATCAGCAGCCCAGAGGGAAGCCAAAAGATCTCAAAAATGTCATCCTATTTAAGTGATAATATGGATCTGATCCACATTATCACTTAAATATGGACCATGAAGCGCAAAATGAGGAGGAGAGTTTGTGACTAGTGCTTCCATGGACACAGATCAATAAGTCTGTTGTGAAGAAGCAGCAGACATAAACTTGTCCTAGTAGACAACTGGTAGAAATTTAAGATGGCACCTGAAGGTCAGATCCACCAAGCAAGTACAAACATTACTTCAAAAAAAAAAAAAAAAAAAAAAAAAGACTTTCTGTACACTTACAAAGTTAGAATTTGCCTATGGTGACACTCTCCTCATCATCGCTTGAGAGGAATAATATTTTTGAGCCCTATCAGAAATTAAATGGCAGATTATTTTCCATTTACCTTTATTATTTTTAGATTAACATGGGCTATGAAAAAAAATTATTACATTTTGGTAACATAGAGTTCATGAAAAATCCAAAAGTTTTGTGGAAGAGCTTATTTTTAATTACAACTTATACCATTCTCCCTCACCATCTTTTGTAATATTTTCATAAAGCCAGTGAAAAGCACTCATGACCTTTATAAATTTATCCCACGGTACCCACACCCACTGTGATCATTGAAAGTGAACCTGGCCTTTCCACAGCTCCTCATGTGGCAACAATCAACCAACCACACTGTTTCACTTATGCTCTCTCTGTCTGGTTTACTAACACATTACAATCATGCAAAATACTTTTCTTTTAACCCTTTCCTAGTCTTCAATCCTTTTCTTCTCTACATCTAGAAATTATTAAAAGTAGCTTCATACAAAGTAGCTTCTTCAGTTAAGTGAAGCTGGGACCCTCTTCCCCTCACCGATCTGACAGTTGACCCCGGAGAAGCCTTCAGGACAAGAGCAGTGATATTTGTCTGGTCCCGTGTTGCTGCAGGTTCCTCCATTCAAACATGGTTGACGTGTTCTACATGTGTTCAGGTCTGCAGGATGAAGAAAAACACTTCACAATCAGGTAGCTAATGATGCCTTCATGAACACATTGACTTTCTAGTCCCATTAGGAGTTAAATGATGATTTGTTTATAAAGTGTGCTAGTAATTTTGATCTGTTCCACTTACAATTCTGTTTTTAGTTAATATTTAGAGGAAAACATACCCAGTTAGTGACATACTTCAAGCTACCAGAAGGGTTTAATTAATTTCTGCACCTTTGTCACACAGCTGTCCTCCGTAGTTGGTGTCGCAGAGACACTGCCATGGCTCCAA
>JAOWBL010002436.1:0-13683 GCA_028564865.1 Zenarchopterus dispar | reverse complement strand
TAAAGACATGAGAGATGGTCCGAGTTCAGCAGATTTAATATTTCATTTGCATGCAAACGGGCCAAACATCAGGATCGATGCAGAAGTGACACAGATATATGGAACGTATTGTAATTTAAACAGAGCAAGAATCAAGTCTAAACACTAAATGATTGTCACAATAAGACCTTGTACCTGTGTAGAATAACAGCATAAAAACAAAATATGAGTTGCACTTACTGTACTTGTAAAGTAGATCATACAGTGACTAAAACTAATATTTCCATCACACATATTAACCCTTGTTTCAAATTTCAAAAGCCCCAGAACAGCTGAGCAAATTTGGAGTGAAATATCCAGTTTCACTGTTTAAATAATCCTTTGTCAATAGGATGTAATTGTGCAAATGGAAATGATGTTCCTCCAAAAGGTCAGGTTAGTCTGTTACTGACGCTTCGCAGGTCAAGCTCAAACTGTTTATTCAGTTGGCGTATTGGTTAAAAAGACATTGGGAAAGAAACACTTGTGAACAAATAAATGTTGTGAAGTGAATGTTTACTGGCACAAATCGGATGAGGGAGAATTCAACATGGAAATGTGTAGTGTTAGAAGAACTATGCTGCTGATGAAGTCTGCTCTTATCATAGGTGTTGATGTCTTACTCAGCATCTTTAAAACAGCTATATCACATTCTGTTTAAGATGCTGGAGGAAATTACAACTGGATCACCACAAAACTTAATATGTATGGAAAAGGAAAGCGAGGAAGCGTGGTCTGGAAGGCGGAGTTGTGCCTGTCCCAACTTTATTCAAATAAAGGCGTCCAACAAGGGCATTATTCAATCGATGTAGACATTCTTGATGTTTTTGCTTTAAAATAAGAAGTTTCTCTAGCTCTTTGTTTAAGAAGAGTATTTGAAAAATTTCATTGTGCATTAAAAATGCACTTTCCCACTCCTTCCTGGCTGCCTGCCAATGAGCATAGCAAGTGGAGGACTACAGCTGGGGGGAAAGTGAAAGAGGTAGAGAGGAAAATAACTAATGTTGTTTTTTTTAAGGGCTATCTGATTAAAGCTGTATTTTATTTATTCATTACAACAAAATGCAAAGTTAAAATACCCCCTCCATGTGGCTGTAACTTCAGATTTCTAAGTTCATGCCTGCAGTGCAGACCTCCTGTGTGACCAAATAGGGGGAGTGATGTTTATGCACGAGTGTACGAGTGTAATGGATAAAATCCATTACACTCGTGTAATGGATTTTATCAGTGCTGCTGTGTCACGTTACCAGAAACTAAACCAAAGGCATTTTTAGAGTAGACACTGCTACTTTCTGTGGCTGAAGAACTCGTGTTTACCACGTGCTGGTCAGTGTAAATGCAAAGCGTGTTATTGCCTCCCCAGTGCCTGAAGCCGAGTTGAGAGGAGGGAGGAGGAGTCCAGAGGCGTAATCACATGGTACTGCGTCACATGACGGCTCCGCTGTGTGTTTGGTTTGGTTCACCAGCATCAGAAGAGCTAGCTGATGTAGCAAATGGAGCAGCTGCTGGACCCATGCTACCCTGAATAACAACGGGATTTGCAGTCATCGCCTCTCACTATAAACTATCAATTTGAATCAGTTGATAAAATTGATTTAATACCAGGCCCAAGTATGCTGTTGTCTCAAAAATATTTCTCCTCCTTGCTGCATAATTTTATGTCATGAGAAATGTTCTCATGATGAATCAGAAATGTTGAACTGGAATTACTGGTCTTACCTGTGGACGCAGCAGTATTTTAAGTATCATCTCCTGACTAGAGCTTTAAGATCTCATCTGTACTGTTAGTCAGTAACCCCTGTAGTGGCATTGAAAGAGATTTGTGGTTAGCTGCCTACTAAAGACTTTTCCTGCAGTTCACACAAAGTTTTAATTGTTGCAGTTCTGACCTTTCTGTCCCGTCATGATGCACATCAACAAATGTGAATGCAAATGTGTTTGCAAACAAGGATTATCTAAACCACCACAGATATGTGAGATCTACTTTGGTATTCAAAGAAAGAATATCCCTTGAGATTTTCACTTCTAACTTCTTTTTTTTTTTTTTTTTTTTTTTTTTTTAAGCTTTGGCATTTTACAGCAATTACTAATGTTTTAAATATTAATTAAAGATGTGCAAGGCAAAACCAATACTTGACATGGGAAAAATATTCCACAATGAGTCATATTTTTTTTTTCTTAAATTTTAACATAAATCCTTTTACCACCTTAAGTTGAAAACAGTGTTAAGCAGCTGTCGTTCTGACCGGCAAAAGAAACGACTGCTTCCTTCAAGTCTGTTTGTGTAGCTGCAACAAGAACCGCAATGTTGCATCATCACCCAGACATGTTGGTCCTATCTGATGTAATCTGAGAGTAATATTGTCATTTACTCTGGTAACTCGGACATTTACAGTTAGAAACAATGGTGCTTTTTAGTTTGAAAAGCAGTCTAAAGTTGTCTTGTGTCTCTGAAGGAAATGACTCCCCAGCACAGTTTAGACAGCTTCCACAGTCCTCCAGAAACCACAGCACTTAATTTATTTTCCTTACTTTAATTGTACATGTAAAATGATCCCTTTTGTCAGGTTCTTCAGCTGCATATAGCTCAGTAGACATCATACTCCACTCAGATGGATAATTACTTTTATTTTATGACTAAATCATCTCAGTCTAAATATACACTTCTAAACTCAACTGTTTCCAGCAATTTCCGCTTTGTTCATCCAATAATCTCTTAATCTCCCTTGCAGTTTAATCAATATTGCATTAGCTCACAGTCAGTTATCAGGATAGAGGTTTTATGTTTGAACAGATATGATTGCTAACACTTTCTGTGACTTCCTGCTGTGCTCAGTTTATGTTTAATATTGACACTATTGGAACTCGGGAATGCCTCATCATTCAGCTTGACTCTGTGAATAAACATGTTAAAGGCTGCTTTTCACGCAATTATAAAACTGCCTCAGAACAACAACAACAAAAATGTGCAACATTATTATCCTAACATGTTTTGTTGTTTGCAGGCCGGGAAGCCCATGAAGAAATAAACATCACGTTCACGCTGCCTGTGTCCTGGAACTCGGACGATTGTGTTCTGCACGGCCACTGCGAGCAGGTGGTGTTCAGCACGTGCATGACCATCACAGCGGCCAGCAATATCTTCCCTGTCACAGTGTGAGTTGGAAAGTTTCCCCGAGTCATGAGGAAACACACAGATTTGTGATAACGTTGAAGGCTTTCGATTATTAGTGCATGTGGTCTGTTAGATGTCAAAATGAGAGGAGACAGGAATGTATTCGTCTTTACAGTTTAGTCAAGGGAAAACCACTGTTAGAACTGAACATATATCGCCTTTTCTTAGAGAATTGGTTGGTTTTTTTCTTGTCATTTTACTATATGATGTACTGCTGCCTCCATCAAGTCCGTCGTTGACAGTGATCACTTTGATTGAATCTTAAATGTTTTCTGTCAAACATGAATGTACAAAAGCAGTCCATAAAATGTGTGGAACTGAAATGAAGATGCTCAATTATAGATATAAGAACAGGAACTTTATCATTATTTGAATACCCCTCATAAAAATTATTTATCTATTAATTTTAAATGACATGATTGCTTTATTGTCAGAAAGTCTTGATTAAAAATGGTAAACGTGATGCCATCAACTTGTTTCTCACCGCATGATACAAAATGAACTGACAGAGTTCATGCCTTTTTACACATTTCATTTTTTATATATATTTATATAATTCAATATATTTATGTAATTGTTTTCATGACAGGCCATATGATTTTGGGACCAAATAGAAAGGTTTTCATTCATGTGATCCAGTTCCATTCAATTAAAAGATACTTTTTAATTGCTGAAAGGAAATTATCTGTCCTCATACTCCTTTACTTCTCCAGCTATATTACATTCCTTTTTTTTTTTTTCTTTCCTTTTTCTGGTTTGAATCACTCAAATTTTATGCCCTCTACAACAGCAGTTATTTCACAATAAAGCATTTTTAAAGAAATGAACACATGGAGTAATACAGAGCCAATTAAGTGATTCTCAACATAAGTTTCCAGGATTAACCCAAACACCAGTCAACACAAAGTATGTGTTTTGTTTTGCAGGCAGCCGCCACACTGTGTGCCGGAGACCTACACCAATGCCACATCTTGGTACAAGGTGTTCACCACAGTCCGTGACTCGGACGCCAAGTACAGTCAGGACTACAACCCCTTCTGGTGTTATAAAGGAGCAATTGGCAAAGTGTACCATGCTCTCAACCCGAAGCTTACTGTCATTGTTCCAGATGTGAGTTACTGCTGCTTATTTCTTTGAACGGGCAAAAGGGTTTTAGTTTTAGAGTTTCTGGTTCAGCTAGTTAGTAGAGTTTTTCAACACTTCAGTTAACTTGCGTAAAGGCAGCTGTGTCACAAGTGTGTTCGGCTTCCTGCATCCATAAATATGAATTTACTGTGAATACTTCTGAGGTTTATGAACATCCTTTTAAGCTTTCTCACGGAAGTTTCTTTAAAATGTGTCAAACTTTGTTTTCTTCAGTTACATAGTTCATTATTTATCACTGTCGTGTTTTTGAGTTTTCCTAATGTGAAAGTTACTATAAACACAAAATTTCAAGTATAAGATTAAATATTCCACCTCTCCAATCAGACTTCATTGGAAGAAATATTAGACTGTTTTTTGGCAGCTTTGTCTTTCTTATTTCATAATTTTCCCCTTCCGTGCTATCGGCAAAAATTATCCAAGTAACTTCTGGTGCAAACATCTGCGCATCATTATTATTAAGATATTGAACCTGCATTAAACTCTTTTCTTCAACAGGATGACCGTTCTCTCATCAACCTCCACCTGATGCACACAAGCTACTTCCTGTTTGTCATGGTCATCACTATGTTCTGCTATGCAGTCATAAAAGGGCGGCCTGGCAAAGTGCGACAAAGCAACCCCGACTACTGCCCTGAGAAGGTACAACAGACATCAGCAGTGCTATTTGACCTCAACAGGTAGTTCCAGCCTCAGCCGAGCATCTGCTGACCAGTGATCGGTCAAAGACGCAATCCAATCACAATGCCAATTTTTCTGCTGATTGACATAAATACTTTGCACAGCCATGTGATGGTTGTTATTTTTGGCACATTAAGAAATAGAAACCAAATATTACATTTGCAAACTTGATTTTGTCGTCGTCTTCTTTTCCTTTTGGCTGTTACCTTTAGGGGTCGCCACGGTGAATCACCATTCTCCATCTAATATTATGCTTTACATCCTTTTCTCTCATGCCAGATAACTTCATGTCATCTTTCACTACATCCATAAATCGCCTCTTTGGTCTTCCTCGCTCCTGGTAGTTGTATCATAATCATCATCTTTCTACCAATAAGTTCATTATCCCTCCTCTGTACATGTCTGAACTATCTCAGTCTGGCCTCTCTGACTTTCTTCCCGAATCATCTAACATCTGCTGTCCCTCTGATGTTCTCATTCCTGAACCCGTCCCTCTTCCTCATTCAAATCCTTCATGTTTAAGCCTCGTAGAAGGTGTGATAAAGCAGGGTTTTATGTCACTTTAAGGCAAGTTGTTGACTGAATTCAAAAGAAGGGAAGCTGCAGTGTGATCCAGATATTGTAAAAAATACAACACCCCGCCCCAAAAAAAAAAAAAAAATCCCACTCTAATATTTCATTAGATGTCTCTAACTTTGATTACATCAAAAAATTTCCATGGTGTCATTCTGATAAGTTTCTGCAATGTTCGCAACATTGATTTCCATCTAGAGTTGCATTCATTTTGCTCTAAGATGGGAGAGTCCATTTTGAACAGGTATCATAACATTCCATATCAAATATAATCGGCAGGAATGAATAAAGACCTCATGTGGCACTTTCTAAATGACATGATGCACTTGAAAATGTGTAGCTCTTTTCTCTTTTAAGAATGTCACATTCCAGGTCTTCTCGGTTATATTCTTTTGTTACCGTTGACAGTTTTGATGGGACTCAAGGGTGTTTTTGTAACGCTATGTTTCACCGCACTCAGGTCTCGCCTGCATGTTCGGGGATTGTTAATGTCATCTTGTCATGTGGTTGTATCTATGTGCTGCACTAAAACACACTTCTTGTGTTGCAGGTGGCATTGTCAGAGGATTAAAAAGACAGAGAGCGCTGGCAGAAGTTACCTGTAACAATGATGGACTGGAAGAAATGAAAGATTTAAGAAAAAAAAAAAAGGAAAGGAAAATGTACATCCCAGTTGCCTCGGGAACCCTGGAAATACAATAAGGGACACAAAAGCTCTGTGAATGCATTACTCTCGCAATGTTGGGTTTCTCCAACCAAAGATATACAAGTGCCTGTATCTGTGGTGTAAATATTTGTAGGAACTCTGATATTCTGTGCAAAACCTCTTTCTTTTTGAATCTCATTATTTTTGTCCGAGTCCCTATGTGCCATGCCAGAACATGCAGTATGTAAACAGGCAGAAGGCCAGATCTAAGGGTCATTGTGGTTTTTGCCCCCCCCCCCCAAAAAAAAAAAAAACAAAAAAAACCAGACATTTGGTGTCATTTATGGCATTTAACACATATTTCTGATCAGTTTATCCTCTGAATGTTAAGATATCCTGAACCTGGCTGTTTTTCTCAACCATCATGTCCGAGCATGTTGAGTCAAATGAACTAAAGTGAACTCAAAAAAAAAAAAAAAAAAAAAAAGGAAATGGTCACAGATACTCGTCTCACATCCTGGTTAAATAAATTCTGCCATTGTAGCTTTACCTGAAAGGAGAATTAACAAGCATATTTAACACCGAAAACTCATTATCATTCTGTCTGCGATGACAAACTTGGAATTAAGTATTAAAGAGATTGCTTTCTACACATTGATATCTGAAAAATGTTAGCAGGAAGCATAATAAGCCCCCATCATATCAGTTTATCCCATTAGGCTTCACTCTTTTACCTGAAGCTAAATAAATTGCAGCACTTCTTCCGGTAGTTTGTAATGAAATCAGTTTTCCACACTGAGAGCAGTAGATGTCGCGGTGAAAACGTTCTGCCTCCCGTTTTCCGTCCTCGGTGGCTTCATCACCCGTCTGCCTCCTGTGCTTTAGTTCTCCGACACTGGCTTTTGGAATTTGAAGTGACATTTTCCCGGTTGCATCTGGATGAATCTCAACCTCGTCTTGCCTTATCTGTGGTGCAGGAGGCAAGATCGTTGTCTGGCTTTCCCGTGTTAATTTGCCAGTCCCGGCCTCCGCAGCCAAACCTCCCGTTGTTTCCTTTGATGGGAAGAGCCTATAGTCTGAAATTACACTTGTAATTGCCTTTTTTGTTTGTTTGTTTTTTTTTTTTAATTTTCGGGTCACATGAGAAGTTGATGTGTAGCATTTAATGACATCTAGTGACATAAATTGGAAATTGCAACCAACAAAATTACCCTTCAAATTGAAAACCATGAATGTCTGTAGTTCCTCCTTTCTGTTTTAAATTAGTACCATGTACAATTATAGATTAACAACTTGATTATAAATATATCTGCCTACAAAGTGTCCTAAATGTTACACACTGGGTCTTTAGTTGCCCTTGATTATTATGTTTTTGAGTTGCATAAGTTCTTGTTTTAGGAAAAAATCAGTTGAACATATTCAAATGATTTAACCGTTGGTGCACCTTCAGATTTATTGCACGTTTTTTGTTTGTCTTGTTTTGTCCACGATCACATGTAAACTGCCTGCAATGAATGAACTTGTTGGCCTCCTCGTGAAAGTAATTATAATTGCATACTAGCATATGATTATATATTTATGATTAAACACAAATTAGTTTGTTTGTATCACAGCTAAATGTGTGAAAACTCCTCATGTGTGACTGAGAGTGAGAAAGTTGGTGCAGACTGTCATTCTCTGAAATTCCTTTGAAATCCTCCCGAACTTCCACCTGCAACCCAAATTTGTTCTTGAGCTCAGTCTGTTGTGATAAATGTCCTTAAATGACTTTGACAATCATTTACAATAAAAAATTGAAATTGGCTCTTACATTTATCCTTGTAAGCAGTTTTAGCCAAAATCATTGCGTAACATCCAGAAGATCCCGCAGTCTTGTTAGATGAGGAACAGAGAATGAAACGGTCTGCTCCATGTCCCCTCCTAATGCCATGTATGATTTATTTTTCCCAATAGCAGTTATTGATAACTTACCTCTGTAGTATAGTTTTGTTCCATATTTAATGTACCTGTTGAATGTATTTTTATAAGCATCATAATTGAAATCTGACATGCAGGAATTTCAAGTGACATGAAACTTTTTTTTTTTTCTTTCCAGTTTGAAAGGCTTTACTTGAATTTTTTTTTTTTCCCCTGAGTGGTATTCACATATAGGATTTTTCTTGTTTTGTGTCACAGAATTGAATTTATTGTCATTTTATTGTATCAAATACGATATTTACTGCTTTTGATGGTTTGTGAGTTGGTGAGAATGAGTGAAAGTGTACAAGTCTTCCCAATTCTGCTGCGTGTCACATTCAAGTGTGCTGGGGTTTTTTTTTTTTTTTTTTTTGGTGCCCCAACAGTCAGATTTGCTGTTGTTTGGAAATCTGGCAGCTCTTACTGGTCAAGGGGATATATATCCGGTGATGGTTGTGAAGCGGCAGCTCCTTTGTGAATCCATGAAATTTAAAGATTATAGCTCGCCATATTATTACCAAACATCAGTAACTTTTTTTTTCCCCTGCTTCTTACCCTTCCGGTTTTTATCTTCATCTCTAACTGCTGATTGCCTTAATGTTGTCCAGCTTCACTCGTCTTCGCTTTACATATCTTGGGAGTTTCAAGGAAGGTGGCCAGTTTTTTTTGGGTGTAGATTCAGAGGAACTGATTTTGGAAGGGCAGCTGCTTGCAGTTGTAGTTTTACTCCGCTATACCACCAGCGCTGGAGTAAGAGCAGTGGAACCACACTCCTAAGTTGTAACCATGTCACGATAACATTCGCTTGACATTGAGATGAACACACCTCCGATACAAAGCTGCCATTACTCTCCGTTATCTTCCCTGTCATGTTAGCAGCGCTTGCAGGCGAGTCTTCAGCCAACTCTGTGCCTTCTGCACTGTCAAGCTGCATTCTTCTTCCTGTACATACAGTAGGTAGGGCCATAGGTTTTAATGTGGCTGCAGTGTCATTTAAACCCTCTTCCTCTTCAGTGAAACTGCTGTAAATGAATTCAAGTTTAAATAAACTGTCTCGAAAGTTTGACTCCGACTCTGGCTGCATGTTTTGCATGTTGGTATTTATCCCCATTTTCAGGGAGACGATCTGTCTGGAAAAAGAGTAAGTTTTTAGATATGAAATGTAAAATGTGGTAGAAAGTTATAATAGTTTTTAATTTTTTAAATTGTTTTGAAGTTGTTTTTCACTTTGATTGTGGTTTAGTTTTAGTTGAACAAGTGTGTCAGTAGTTTTAGTCTTACTTTTTGAGGTATTGACATTGATAAAAATATCTAGGATAAAAGAATCCTATCAACAGTGCCAAAAATCCTCTTTGTTTTGAGTAATTAGAATTTTTTTTTAAAGGATTAGTAAAGATGAATCTACAAATATAAACAAAAACATAGCACAAAAAAGTGAAGTGAATTTTACCTGTAATTCTATTTTGATAGTTTTTCACTATAAAGACTTATGAAACTACTTTTTTTTCAGTTAATGGAAGTATTTTTTCACCATTAGTTTGTTTCAGTCATTTTTCATTATAATAGCTGATAGATTTAGTGCAGTAAGAGTACAAGAATGAAAATGGTAATGTTTAGTATCTGTTTTCGACTTAGTTAAAAATACACACATTATTCTTATCAAATCTGAGTCTGAAGTAGATTTTTCACTCAGCGTTTTAATACATATTTATGTGCTAATCTCGATATAAAAACTTTGAACAGCTTGTGCTGCAAAGGATTCTGGGAACCCAGCTGAGCCTGATGACTGAAGGATCTGTTTCTTTTTCTGTGTTTGGAACTTTTGGATATGATTTTCGTTTCCAGCTAGTTTGAACTCTGCTTCATCTTTAAGCCTAACCTGTGAAGGAGTATCGTTCAACTATCTACTCTCCACTGCTTTAACACACAGGAAGAGAGAAAACAGGAATTTGCATATTAGTTGTTACTGAAGAGATTTCACAGCAGCAAATTCATGTGACTTCATTCAAACTAAACAGTACCCAGCAGTGAGTTCTTTGTCATGAGTGATGGTGGTGAGACCAGTTGTTTACACGGTTTAGAGACAATGACAAACAGGTAGGAGGCAGAACTCGAGATGCTGAGGTAGTCTTTAGGAGTGACAAGGATGGACAAGATTAGGAATGAGCACATTAGAGGAACAGCTCAGGTCGGAGAAACCAGATTAAGATGGTTTGGACATGCGCAGAGGCAGGATAAAGGTTATATGGGTACAAGGGTGCTGATGATAGAGTTCCCAGACAGGTGACAAAGAGGAGATTTATGGATGTGGTGAAAGAGGATGTGCAGCTAGTTGGTGTGGGAGTGGAAGAGACCAGTTTATTGTGGTGACCTCTAAAGGGACTTGCTGAAAGCAGAAAGAGATTAGTGTGATGTTCACATTGTTCAAAAATGCCTTTTTTTATGAAAAAAAAAGAACAAGAAGGAGAAAGAAAGATAGCAAAACTAGAGTGGTGAACAAAAATCTCCCAAGCCTCTGTTTACACACATTTGTGTTCATATAAAATATCACCAGAAGTATTTTTACTCATGGAAAATTTGTAATTTGCAACAAGGCTTGCAAAACTCTCTTCTGCTTTTCTTCCTTCTTTTTTAAACTTGTGTTTATTTTTCCACTTTTGAAAATTACCTCCAGTACTTTAAAGTATCTGCTTTTCCACCAGGGTTTTAAAATATTTATATTTTTGCACCTAATGGCCTGCTTTGTTTGTTCCGCCCTTTTTTTTCCTTTTTTTTTTTCTTTTTGTATTAACTAATGTGGGCGGAGTCAGTTCTGCAGAAAAAGACTTCCTTCCTCAGAAACCTACGGCTGACGTCACAGGCGGTTTATTCAGTTCTCTTTATATACAGTCTGTGGCTACTACACTTTTCTTGAACCATAACAAAATAATACCCATTCTTTATTTAAATGCAGCACAGTGCTTTTATTATGAAAAATGTGATGACACCGTCATGTCAAAACTGACGGATACAAAAACTAAATAAAACAGACGACATCACTGTGTGTTAGCCTCACAAATAATTACACAACATGATTTTCAAAATAAGCTTATAAGTAGAAAAACTATATTTTTTGTCTTTGTTGTACATATATTCATTTACTGGATATCAATATATATATATATATATTGATCTGTCTCTTTTGGGGGCAGGTCTCAATCAGTTACTGTTGGCCAGGCTCTCAACCTTCACAGGCCCATCTTTCGAATGAATGCCGGGTTTTTTTGTTTGTTTGTTTTTGGAAGAAATATAGTTTGATGGCACTTGTGTGTGGAGTGGGGAGACAAGTAGAGAGGAAAGTCAACCATTAAGGAGGACATTAGAAACTGTCATAATTAATCATCTTTTTTGGACAACTGCCACTGCATGTTTGGTTAAGGCCACTGTTGTCCTTTTAACATTATTATTATTATTATTTTTACGTGTATTTGGCTCAGACAAGTGAGTTAAAAGTTTCCAGACGTGGAGAGATTAATATTTCGAGTCACATCCTGGAGATTTATCAGTTCCCACAAAGATGAGATGAAAAGTTAGAGCCAAGAAAGCGTTTATGTTCCCCGCACCACCTCTATAATAATAATTGATGTATGAGGCCGGGAAGCGTGAATTATGTCCAAAATGGAGATTTCTGATGCTCACGAAGGCACATGAAGGTAAGCTCCAAACACTGAGATATGAAGTGCTTATTTCAATTAAGCTCCTCTTTAATTAGCACTGTAAATATAGAGATATGCACATAAGAGAGAGCTTATCTCTGTACTTTTTTTTTTTAGCCCTTTTAGGTTTAAGACTGGAACACTGGTTCAAAATATAGTTTTTCTGAGTTATATATATATATATATATATATATATATATATATATATCATGCACGCGCACAATAGGATGATGGGGTTAAAATGTCCCACGAGAATTGAAATTGATACATGTCAGAATATGATGCAAATATAAATAGCTGATATCCTTTCAAACAAGTGTAGTCAGTTTAGTGGAGCTGAGTTTGGTTTTGTTGTTTATCACTTTTACCCTCGTCTCCTGCCTTCAGCATTCCCAGTCGTGCTGAACTTGTTAATGAACCAACACCTGTGCTTCATTACCTGATTAACCCTCCCAGAGCTGTCGGCAGCACCTGGGGCGTGTTCCTTGCCATTTTGTTTTTAAATGAGTCATTTGGACTAAATTGCTTGAGATGAAATGTGAAATGAAACTTTCTGGCGGTTTTAATCACAAGCTATGAAAACATTAAATGAAGCAAAAATATGTATAACAATCATAAGCATGTTTCCAGATCAAATGAAGTTAGAAAAAGTCAAAGTCAGTTATTCAGAGGGTTTTAGTTTTATATTTTATACTGACTGACGTCTACAGCTAAAGGTCAAAATTATAAAAATACCCTGACTTTCAGTGTATTTTACATGGACAGCAATACTCTGATTTTAACCAGAGTAAGACACTGCTCTGGATAAGTAACTAACATAAGTGTGAACTTTAATCCAAATGAGTTGAAGTTTGAACTAGTTGTGAAGTGAATGTATAAGAAGCTATGCTTGAAGCCTTTGCACAATCAGGAACAAAAAACACTGATCAGTTTATGCTGCAACACATACACACACACAAAAAACCTCATATAAGGTGCTGTAAGGTGTAGGGATGAAAATGACATGAGATTCACTGAACTACACTCTTAAAACATGTAAAACTAATATAACTTTTATATACATACATATATGGATATTATAAATGATGAATAATCAGATGAAATATTAGGCCATTTTTACAACTGCATACCTGCATATTTTCCTACTTGTGTACTACATAATGTGTAGTATGTAGTATGCAGTATGTGAGAAGTACCCAGATAGGGAAAATTTCTAAGGAGCGACCAACTTCTCTATCCTGTTCACAGTATCCCAGCATAGTTGATTTTATGGTGGCTGGTGTGTAGTAAGGACTTCTGGGTCAGTACATGCACACGCCGTGTAGTACGTTGTAAGAGCAGTATGTAGTATGCATGCAGTTTTAAAATGGCCAAAATCTATTTTGAAAGTCAGGTCTGCTGCTCTCTTTTCCGTTGTAATTATCTGCTCTTTTGACATTCCCTTTTATTAAATTACTTTTCTATTTTCATCCTGGTTGTCCTCCCCACCTTGTAACTTGAGTTATGTTTTTTGTTTGTTTTTTTTTTACCATGTTCTACAATTTATTTTAGCACTGCTTACATTGGTTTAGAAGAAGAATCATAATACCTAATGTTGGGTTAATGTTTGTTTTTTACTGTTGTGCCTCTACAAGGTCAGTTTCTGTTTGTTGAAGGCTGTCTGTACATCACCGCCTCCGGTTTATTTTTTATTTGGGTTCACCTGCAGTGTCTCTTAACATCCTGCTCACCTCACTGCTGTTATACGATCTCAGTTACTTTCCTCATATGCAAACTGAGTTTCTGAACAACTGCCA